>CABHPR010120822.1:0-28564 GCA_902168415.1 Peromyscus melanophrys | reverse complement strand
GGGGGGGGAGGGGGGGCGCAGCTTCTCTATCCAGCAGATGGCTCCAGGAGACACTGCACACTGCTGCATGCTGTGTGTACAGCACCCTCTGGAGCACAAGAGAGGTACTGCTTAGTGACATCTTGGGACCCCAAAAGCCAAACACAGACACAGAAGTCCCTTACTTGTATCAGCTGCATTTGGACTTCATAATAGTTCATAATAGAGCCTGAGAACTGAGGTCCAGAGATGTTATGCAAATCTTTCAAGGTCACAAAGCAGAAAAACAAGCAAAAAGATTAGAAGAAGCTTTGTTTTTAAGCCCCATAACACACTCAGAACAGCTGTAAATAGCCAGAGAAGGCAAACCCGCTTTCAACACCTGCTCGCTGTGTGCGGGAAGGGCGGCTTGGTGCACATTTCCTCCCTTTGTGTGAGAAATCACTCAAATGGTTGGAGCTAGTAAGAGAGCAAGACGAGAGATCTGATTTGTGGGGAGAGAATAAGTTTTGGGGTCGAGGAAGAGCCTATGCAAAGGCACCAAGAGAAGACTAGAAGGATATGAGGGGGTAGTCAATGGAGATGGCACAGGGCACATTGGATCGAATCTGAGGGTCACTGGTGTGACTAGGTGTGCCATTCAGTGTCTTGGGCAGCAGCTCAGAAATGGTCAAAATGCCGGTGGAACTAGGAGGTAACTGTGGGCACAGGTGAAGATGTGATACCATCCAAAGCTCTGCTTTGCCAGGTGGTGGGTGGCGCACCTCTTTAATCCCAACACTCGGGAGGGAGAAGCAGGCAGATCTCTGCGAGTTTGAGGTTAGCCAGCCTGATCTACTACAGAGAGTTTCAGGACAGGCAGGGCTACACAGAGAAACTCTTGTCTCTGGGAAAAAAAGAAAAAGAAAAAGAAAAAAGAAAGAAAGAAAAGAAAAGCAAGCAAGCTCTGCTTCCTTCTCCAGGTTAAATGGCTTGAGCCAGCATAGACAATGGCCTGCAGCTGGACAAACAATGTCCTGCATCTGGAGATGCCAGTAGATGTCTACAGGCTTTCTGTGCCTTCTTCAGGCAGCAGTTCATTCTGATGGTGAGGAAGAGACCCAGGACTGCCCAACACACAAGGCCACTGTCTGAAAAGATGGGACAGCTCCCTCCAGAATCCTGGGTACAATCCCAGGCAGAGAAGCCAGGCCAGACTCTTCCACATAGAGAGAGCCAGAAGGACCTGCTCTGCCTCTCATGAAATTAACTTTGACTCAAGTCCTCAGTCTTGGTCTCGGTCCAGGCCTTCCTGAGAGTACCTGTTCTATCAGTAAATTCTGGTTCCTAATAAATTTAGGATTGAAATTTCAATTAACACCATGATCCAGAGGCTTTCCTGGTCTAATGGCCTTTCGATTCTTATTTCTATGGCGCAGGGAACATCTACACTGGAGGTGTCTGGGTGTATAACCTTACACTGAAACCAGTGTATGTTCTCAGCAGGCAGCGTAGGAGCAGAAACTGTGGGGAAGTCATATTACACACACAGGAGGATATTAGATGTTTAATGGAATCCTAGAGTGGATTATTTTATAGAGTGAAGAACAATTTTTTGCAAATCAAATAATCACCGACCACTCGTGTATCTCGTAACAGTGCGTGTTTGGGTGGAGGCTGTTATTCTGGCAACTGGACACATCTAGAATGACACTATTCTTAAATTTCACATGTCAAGCCACCCACCTCAAATGGCAGGGCAATTTCATGAAAGCATTTAAATGTTTATAAAAACTCGTATTTATTATGTGCACACAAACCCTGTTATTAGCCTGACCCTTCTAGTTCTCTGTGGTTTGGGTTGCTATTACATCAACTCACTCCTTTCAGCCCAGAAATAAATGAATTCCATGTGAACGAGAGCCCCAAACACTGTCTGAAACAAGACTGTCTGCTCTGCTTTAAAGAAGGTATGCACAATTCCCAGCCTTAGCGTTACCGAGAATGATAGCAGTCCACTAAGGCTTGAGAGGAGGAACAAGGAAACCAGTTTCTATGTCCTACATCCACAGGCAATGGCTGTCTCAGCTCAGCTTGATGCACATATAAAGTTGGAGGCCTTCAGTGTCAGCCCCTGTGTTTGGAGGGGTGTGTGGGTTGCCTTCCTGTCCCATATTCTGACTAATGTATATTTTCCTGTCCTGGTCCCATCAAGTCACCAGAGCAGGTTTGAGGATTTGAATCTAAAGGTCGTCATTTATTTGCTTGAACACTGGGTGCTGGCTACATAACCACTTAGTGGGTCAGCTTCCTCAGCTGTAAAATGGGGACATTCAGATGTACCTTACAGACAGACAGACGGCACTTCAACAGCCCTGGGGATAGGAAACAATGGAGCCTAAACTTACCTTACAATGTCCTGCCACTCCTGAAGGAACAGAAGGAACAGGAGGAACAGACCCAGGGACACCATTGTCTGTGCAGTCTTTTACTCTGGGCCCCTGTGACCCATGTCAGGGGTGCACTGCATGGGACTTCCTGAAGGGTAAAGAGAAGGACAGAGCTTGAGATGGTCCATGGAATAGCTGGAGACCAGTCTCTCTGCAGCTTCTATTACTGTGCCCCAGGGAACCTTCAAAGGTCAATTATTAGCCATTTGGGCTTGAGCTCTGCCAAGCCATCAGAGTTACATTAATGGGAAGGCACGTCATCTACCTTTCCACATTAATGTGCTTTCTGAGAACGCCCTGAGGCCAGAAGGAAGCGGAGCTGGTAGTCCCTGTAACTCTATAGTTCTGTGCACCAGCCATCCTCTGCACATGCCCAGTTCCCATCTTCAGGGCTCTGCTTTTGGGTAGTTGGAATGGCCTCCTCCTTGTGACAGGCAGAACCCACACAGAGTGTGGTTCTCTTAGGATGGGGACACCATCACAGAGCCTACCTACCCATTCCCTCCAGAACTACAAAACATTTCATTCATCCTTGTATGAAAAAACATGACCTACTCTTGTGTCTGTCATGGAAATGAGAAAGACAAGCACAGAGGACATCCTTCCAGGATTCATGACCAAACCAGGGTTGGCAAACAGCCCGCTGCAGCCCCAGCTCCTGAGAGAGCAGTGGAGCCTACAGCAAGCTCTAGCTGACGCACATTCACCCATGCCTTTCCTCCCTCTCCGAGTACAATGACCCGGAAAGGGTGAAAGAAACTCTGCTTCCTTCCCTCCTGTTTGTCCTTGTCCTTCTATCCCAATCAAAATGAATGGAGAAAGGCTCCTCGGCTTCAGACCTCATTAGGCTGCAAATTTGTGCAAGTTGGCTTTGTTATAAGAAGGATTAAAGTAAATACAGCCATGTCCTGCACAAACGCTTGCCCCAGATGTTTATAGCAGCTTTGTCCATTATAGCTTAAAAGAGGAAGCAACCCTATATGACTTCACTCATGAGTAAATAAGAAGTGGCATGCCTGTAGAATGGAATATTGTTTATCCCTAAAAAAGGAATGATAGTCTGATGTAAGCTTCACCATGAGCAAAACTTGACGGAATTATACTACACTAAGTAGGCCAGATAGTCTATGGTCCTTTGCCAGAGATGTTTAGAATAGTCAAATCTATACAGAAAGAAAATTAGACAAGTGGCTGCCCAGATACTGGAATGAATGCTAATAGTTCTTTAGAGGTGGAAAAAATGGTTTTGATGTTGATTGTGGCTGTAAATGTATTATTTTTTTAAAAAAAAATTACTGAAGGGCACTTCTGATGGTGGGATTGTATAACGGGAGTTATATTCTGCTAAAGCGGAAATTGCACCCTAAAATGCCTGCAACATAGTAGGGATGCAACAAACTTCCTCCCACTCTCACCTAGCTTCCGTTCCTACAGACACCTGATGGAACCTCAGGTGACCCTTACTCACCACCGTCACCGCCACCCATTGGTTACTTGATCCTGGAACACAGAAAGCATTGTTCTGGGCACCATCCTGTCTACGCTTCCTGGCTAGATGCATTTGCTCTCTTATCTGTGTTCTCCCAACCATGAGGGGAAGGGGTGTCAGGTGCAACAGAAGAAGTAGAGTCCTGGGTCCCCATCAGGCTACACTGGATGGATTATGATCTAGAATTTCAACTCCAGGCTGCTACTCCCCAACACCTCCAGGGCTGTTAGCTGGGGCTTCAGCTCCCACTAGTGTACCAGGCCAGCTTCATGGGGCTCTGAATAGCCCATAGTAGATGGGAGAATGTTCTCAGGACCTTGGCCTGGCCACCGCACCACGTGTCAGACCCTGCCGTATACATCATCCTCTCTGGTTCTTTCTCTTTGTCTTTGTTCCTTGTCCTTTAGCTACTGTGTCTAGCATTTTCTTCTTTGTCCACAGCTCTTGTATTCTGGAGTCAGCATCATTAGTCTTCCATTCCCATGGAAGCCAGAGTCAATGCCAACTCAAAGACAACCCCAGAGTCCACAGGACCACTTAAAACCCTTCCTTGAGACTAGAGAGATGGCTCAGCAGTTAAGAGCCTGATTGCTCTTCCAGAGGACCCAATTTTGATCTCCAGCACCCATGTGGAAGCTCAAAACAATCTGTAATTCCAGTCCTTGGGCATCTATCACCTTCTTCTGGTCTCCGAGGCACACGTGCATAAGCAAAACACTCACACACAAAATAATAAAATGATTTTTACAAAATTAAAAAGATAAGAACAGAAATCTGAAGTGTCACCTGGTTCCATCACTCCATCCCCTCCTCTGCTGCCCACCCCCAGCCCACAGGACCCCAGGAGAGAAAAGGACTAGTGAATGGGACCTTGCTGCTCCAGAGAGTAAGGACCGACAGAAAGATGGCATGGAGTCCAGGCTTGGGATCTAGTCAGAGGATGAGGGGATCAGTCCAATAGAGTTCGGCCCCTTGAACAAAAGTGGGGCTGATGTCCTTGCCTGCTTCCTGAGGAGTGTCATGATCAAGAGTCAGCAGTAATGCACTGGGCCACCACTCTGTGTTCAGTTTTCAACCTTTAAAAAGAGAATCCTTGGGCCGGGCGGTGGTGGCGCATGCCTTTAATCCCAGCACTCGGGAGGCAGAGCCAGGCAGATCTCTGTGAGTTCGAGGCCAGCCTGGTATCCAAAGCGAGTTCCAGGAAAGGCGCAAAGCTACGCAGAGAAACCCTGTCTCGAAAAAACAAAAAAAACAAACAAAAAAAAAAGAGAATCCTTGGTCGGGGCATGGTGGCACACGCCTTTAATCCCAGCACTCAGGATGTGGAGGCAGGAGGATCTCTGGGAGTTCAAGGACAGCCTGGTCTACATTAGTGAGTTCTAGGACGCCAGGACTACATAAAGAGACCCAGTCTCAAAAACGAACAACAAACAAAACAAAACAAAACCAGAATCTTCATCTGGATTAACACAAATCATAATGACCTGGTTGATGACACCTGGTCAAACCTAGGTCCCCCAGTGACATGAATGTGTGATGGTTAGGGGGAGAAACCGAAAGGCAGCCTATGGCAAGCTGAGCCCTAATCCCTTGAGGAAAACTACCTGAGTCCACCTGCTGAGTAAGTGCAGGCTCCCTTTGGGCTCTGGCCTTAAACAAGTGACTATGTCCAAGTCTGGGTTGAATTCCATCCAGCTCTGCTGTTCTCTGGGGCATGACCAAGCAGCCTGCCTGGAGGTTCCCGGGGCTCATTTCCCCCCATCTAACCCATAAGGGAAGGGAGGGGAGGGGACCACTAAGCTGTTGTACATCCTCTCTCTCCCTCCCTCACCCCCTCCAGCCTGTACCAATGTTTCATGATTCCTCATTCAGGCATTTAGCAACAGCAGACTAAGCTCTGACATGTCCCACCTCGTTAAGGCTCCCCCCCGCCCCCAGAAGCAAGAAGACCTCTAGGAATAGTGAAGAAATTGACAGCTGTGCTCAGCTGGAACTCAGTTCCTGGCTCTCTGGCTCCTGAAGGTTATGGGGCCCAAGGTGTGATCGGCATTAAGACTGAGGCAGTATCCACTGTCTACAGATGCTTCTTGAGGGAGTAGCAGTCAATGACAGCCAGTGGACTGGGGTGCCTTGTGTGCAAGGTCTTGCGTACTGTCACTGTTTTGTACCCAGCACCACCCACGAGACCTCAGTGGTCTCTCTAACACAGAAACCCCGGGGGAAAAAAGCTGTTCTGGTTGCTCAGCTAACTAGCTACCCAGCAAACTATCTAGGACAGTAGGAAAACCACACGTTTTGAATTCAGGAAATGCTGAGGAGGACATGGCAGGCAGGAGCATCAGTTCTCCCAGACACACTGGATGCACTTTTGAGCATTCCTTCATCTTCTTAAGCTAAGCTTACATTCGATGACAGGTAGGGGCTTGACATTTGTGGCACAGACATTTCACATGTATTGAAGTCACACATGAGCCTCTGTTTCTATTACCAAAGACCTGCTCGTTTTTAACATTTATAAACTTATCAAGGGTTTAAAAGTTTAAAAAAGAACAAAGCCACGCCTCTCATGTCAGCACTCGACAGGCAGAGGCAGAGGCAGGCAAACTATGAGTTCAAGGCCCAGTTGGTCTACAGAGAACGTAAAAATTTTGCACACTGTGTAAAAATATAGGCCTCCTTTCTTCTAGATCAATCCTGATATTTAAAGAAGGGAAATTAGAGCCATATCTGAAAGAAGAAATCATATCTTTATTAGCTTTTATGTTCCCTTTAGAACCTAGTACAATACAGTAAGTAATATTAGGTATAAATGTTCCAAAACCAGAGGACCCCACCGTGGAGGTCTGTTATTACGTTACAGAAAACACACTGACTTTATCAGCTGGTAATAGAAACAGTCACAAAACATTGAATAGGTACAGTATTGACTCTGCTTTTTGATAAAAGACACCTGAGTTAGAGTAGCATGGAGATAGCATAAGATGAGGTACATTTGGAACAAGAACTAATGACCCAGGGTATATCAGATCGTCGGAAAATAGGAAAGAGCCTGTAGCCAGGCACAGAAGTGCACTCATAGAAGGGAGCTGTAGACAGGAAGAGTTCTGTGGCCTCTATTCAAGAGAGGGGAGTCCAGGCCTTACCACAAGGAGATGAGGAAAATCCAATGTAACTGGGTAGGAACTCCAAGAGATGTCCCTAGGGTCTCATTCTGCTCCATCTGGCTCCCCATCTTTACATTCTTCATGAGATGGATTTGAAAGAGACCCAAGTGCAGTGTATAGAACACAGACTTTATTTCAGGTGATGGTGGAGAAAACAGAGTTTAATCAAGTGAAGCTCCCCCAAGGGAGAGAGTGGGCCATAACTGAAGGGGCCACTGCTCAGATTTACATTAGAAAGTAGCCTGGCGTTGCAAGTGTAGGCATGCCGATAAGGAATTGAAAAATGAAGGCAACCGTATTTTATTCTCGGGTGTATAGGCTAGGCAGTGAAGGAAATGCCACAAGATTGCAGCATTAGGATCTCTCTTTCTCTCTCTTCTCTCTCTATTAAAAAAAATAAGGAAGGTAGAGTATAGCAATATAGTGCAGGACCTATTGAATATAACTAAGACTTAGATGAGGTTTAGGCTTAAGTGAGACTTAGGTAAGGTTTATAAATATAGGTTTACAGTTGCCCTATAGAGAGTTTGCTAAGAGATTCTTCCTAGTGTAAGTTAGTTAAGAGTAAGAAGTAATATATCTCTTTTAGGTGTTTGCTAAGTTAGAAAAAGTACTAGAGTAGTCCTATGGAGTGTAAGTTTATTATGTAGGCTTGAATAATAGAATGTAGGTTTAAAAAAAAAAGTAGCCTGGGCAGCTTCCTGTGGGGGCGGGCTTTTCTAAGTGATTGACAGGAAAGAGACAAAAGCACGTAATGTTTTGAGGAAAGATTGGAATGTCACACCTGAACCCTTAGTAGAGGTTAGAGCTCAGATTCCATTCTTTGAACCAGCAGTCAGTTTTGTTCGTAAGCTTCAACAAAACCTTGAAGCTCCAGCTTTTCATACGGTAGTTTGAATCTTTAGAAGATAATTGTGATGCTTCTATTTCAAGTGTTACCAGGGAAACGGGGGAGGGGGGAAATGTGTCCACCCTCAATGTCTTCCAAGTGTGTGAAGATCTAGCTGGCTACCTAGCATTGGAGTCCTCATGCCTGACACTCTATCTGTGTTTCCAATGAGACGCAAAGTCCTGCAGAATAGAACTGTCTTCATACTTTGCACAGGACAGCAGGGCTTCCTGGGGGTCTTTTAGCATGATCCTGTGACATTGTCTGTACCTTATCTCTAAACACAATTCAAACGCTATACTCCATGCATAACTATCGGTAGCTCAACCCCCTAATAACATCATAATAAAAGGTTGACTGTGCCTAAAAGCACAAGGCCAGATCCTCTAATCTCTCTGAATATCTCATCTTTGAACTCAACTCCCTGGGTCCAAATTTTATGCACATTTTTTCCATGAGACACTAACAGCAGTCATTCACATTTGCCAAGTTCTCAATTCAAGGACAAATGACTGATCTGGAAAGAGCCAGAAAACTCCTAAGAATTTAATCAAGGGCAGCGAACCACGAGACTTCCCTTAGGGGCAGTCACCTGAGAGAGCTTTGCTTGCCCTAATTCTGCAGAAAAACACCATATTAACCTGTTGCTTTCAAATAGTGTTCGGTGCACATGTAAATCATCTCCCTGGGGATATGGTAGTATACTGATATACACCGGTAAACATAATTCCTGAATCTGAGCCAAAAACACAATGTTTGTGCAATTGGAGGAGAGGGAGAGGAAGATGTATTTGGAAAATTCTAAGTGGAAGGTCTTGGCCTGTATCTAAGAGAACTGAACTTGAATCTTCTCTCAGAAGCAGAGGTGGTCCCCATGAATCTAAGTAGTGTGCAGAATTTGCAAGCATCCTACATGCAGAACACAGGACAGGGCAGACAGGCGTGCCTTGATGGACTCCATTCCTTCCTGGGGCAGTGAGGAAGGTAATATGATCGATCTTCTGAGTGAAGAACTTATTGATCTAACGCTTTGCTGGGAGAACTCAATTCTGTCTTTCTTGAAGCCTGTGAGCAAGTTCACCACACTGTGAACCTTCAGTCTCTTCTTTGATGCAGTGGATAAGCTAGGCTCAAAGATTTAAGGCAGTGCTTTGGAGCCGTTTGTGGCAGGCTGCAGCTAGAGCCCTTACAGGAGTTCTGAGAAACAATCAAATGAGGCGCAGCATTTTGGGGTTGTTGGTTCTTCTGAGGTTGACTGTCACTTGCATGATCCTTGGGTTCTTGCTGCTGTTTATAAGATTAATTTTATTTTTAATTACTTGTGCCTGCGTATATGTGTGTCTGTCTGTGTGTAGGTCTGTCTCCACAAGTCCAGGTACCTCTGGAGGCCAGAGGCAGCAAAATACCCCTAGGACTGAAGTTACAGGCAGTCATGAGCCAACCAAACTCAATCTCTACAAAAGTGTACAGTACATGCTCTTACCACTGAGCCATCCCTCCAGCTCATTGGTGCTACTTCTTTACAAAGCTCCTGGAGTTCTGTGGATCAGCATTGCTCCTCTTCGAATGTGCTGGAAGATCCTAAACAAGGCAATGGGAGGACGGGACAGTAACCCCAGTAAGGAGGGCTCAGGCTCTGCAAAGCTGTAGCATGGAATGCGCGCCAGGACTCCTGCGCCCTAAGTCAACTTGCAAATACTGTTGACTTTTCCAAGAGTCTTCTGCGCCGATTGTTCCCTCTGCTTGTTTCCTTTGAAGATGTTGCTTGTTCGTATTCAGTTTTGTTTTTCCAGTGTCCACACCCTGCTTTTCAGCTTTCAAAGGACATTACCCAGAAAGCCATTCTCTGCCCTTTCAGAGGAAAGCTAACATTTGTGAATCACAGAAAGCGTAGATGGGGGAGATCCTCTCTTTACTTGTGGCTTTCGCCTGCGTCTCCACAGTCTGCACTGCCTTTTCCCCACCCATCAGGAGGGGATGATCTTACTTGGAAAGACAGAGCCAGGCCTTGATGTGAGGGTTGAGGAGAAGCAGGAAAGGACTATCAACCTTCACTTGAAGGTCTGGGTTTGCCCTTTCTTGGACCATACAAAAGCTAAGCTAGGATCATTTGGGGTTGCTGTCGGGAACTTGAGGGTCAATTTAGCTCTAGGGACCCAGGTCCTGAGGTAGTCGGCTTTACAGTGGCTGTCCTAAAGTAGGTCAGGACTTAGAGTCAAGAACACGGAATCTACAGACATTCTGTACTGTGGGGCCTCACCAGGCATTTCAAAGCCTATGACTCCACCTGAAAAGGGAGAGGAGAAGGGATGAATGGGGGTCCTGGGGTCCCATGGAACTCAGATATGAATACACCCAGAATACACACCAGGGCTTGGCCCAATGTTCCCAAACAGGGGACTCTGAAGGGTGTCCTGGGTCTCAGATCTTGATCACTGTGACTCCAAAGGTCAGTGAGGTGAGGACATGAGGTAGCAGGCTCAACATCCTCATCCCCACACACAGCAAACCCTACAAACACCACCAAGCTCCATGAAGCCAAGCAGGAAAAACTCAGGCAACACTGGCTCAACTTCATTTTACCTCACTGCTGAGGGGGCCCAGGAAGCATCGTTCTTGGGAGAAACGGTGCCCTGGAACGCTTGCCTGCGGTCACTCAGGCAAGGGAGGGTAACCGTAGGAACAAAGATCCTTTAGCATTCGACTATGCTGTGACTCCTGGCATTGTCTCAACCTTACACTGCCACATTAAGTCATTCCTATGTCCTACATGGCCACTGAGGGTTTAGTACTCAGAAACCAAACTGACTCTAGGTCCAATACAATGCCTCACTTAAGGCCCAAGCACCCAAGGGTAAAGAAACATTCACTGCACCTTTTCCCCCCAGACAATCTTGCATTTCAGTGAAGTGGACTAGACAGAGGCCCCTGCAGAGCAGGAACATGCCCAACATGTCCCACACTCCAGCTCTCTGAAGCTGCAGCCCAGATGGAGGGATGAAGATTAAGAGTAAGGAAAATGCGCCGGGCGTTGGTGGCGCACGCCTTTAATCCCAGCACTTGGGAGGCAGAGCCAGGCGGATCTCTGTGAGTTCGAGGCCAGCCTGGGCTACCAAGTGAGCTCCAGGAAAGGCGCAAAGCTACACACAGAAACTCTGTCTCGAAAAACAAAACAAACAAACAAAAAAGAGTAAGGAAAATGCTCATTGCCATTCAAAGCCTGCTCGCTCATCAGGTGACCTTGGGGTACCTTGCCAGGTCTCAGGCTTTACTTCATTCTTCTCTGCTAAAGCCAACCAGCAGCTAGATCTCAAGGATTCTGCCTGTTAGTGACCTCCTACCTGGTTTCCCAGCCCACTTTGCACTGAAAAGCCTCCTTTCCACTATGAGACTGAGCTCTTACTTGGCATCCCATGACCTTTCAGATATGCTGAGCCCCGCATCACCTCCTGTGAGGCCTTTTGTCCCATGTACCCTGGGGCTTCTCTTGTCTTACATTATCCATTCACTCTCACCCCCAACGTTGCTATACTGGCTTAATGTCCCCTGCATGTGTCATGCCTTTATGTTTTGTGAACGCTATTTCCTTATTCCAGAATGTCCTTTCTCTTGCCTCCAATCAGGCACCATCCTATCTACCCAAGGCTTTTAGGATCATGCTATTTTGAAGTCTTCTCTTGACAATGTACAGTCCACTGCATGCCTGCTCAGCCAGGATTCCATGACTGCCCTGCTGTACAGAAGCCCCAGACCACCAAGATATTTCTGCCACACACTCCACACATGTAACCTAGACTGCAAGTGGCATGTCCCCACAACAATGCTGCCAATTACAAGCATGTGTCTTGCCATGCAGCGTTGTCCCAGGACCCTAGCACAATCCCCAGAACATTCTACATTTGCTTTTTGTACACTTATGGAAACACATATGAAGATTTAAAAGACAGCAGGCATGATATTAATATTAATGAGCACAAGAACGAAGAAAAGACAAGCATCACCAAAGGCATATTTGACCATAGAGGGAGAGAAGCCAAATGTGGGTTCAGTGAGGATCAAAGTGCTGGAGCATGTAGTCATCCCAGAGAAAGTTCTGTAAGAAAAGTTGGGGAGCCACCTGTCCATAGAAACCCAGGGGCAGAGAAAAGGCAAAACACGTGAGTCACAGCTGGATCTTCGGGAAATCACATAGATTTGTAACCTAGTACTGAAAAACACCTGGCAGAGAAAGGAAAGAGACATGCATGGGGGGTTCTGATTCTCAGCTCCCCAGAGCAGAGCATGTGTGGGCATCGGAAGTGCCTTATGTTGGGATTGCTCTTAAGAATCAGTCCAAGCAAACCAAAAACCACCCACAGCACAAAGGAGGAAGACTTTGTCATGAGCAACCTTGTCCCCTGCTTTACAAGTTCGGTCTTTGGCCTGAGAGAACTTGGTCTCTCCCTTGTGCAGAGGAAATCCATCTCCATGAGTTGAGTGCCAAAGAAGGGAGAATGGGGAAAAGAACTTGAACGGACTGATATTTTCCCAGATAACCCTGTCCCATTGTGACTTGAAGAGCTACAGTCACACAGTTGATTGACTGTTTGGAAATACATTCACACAACCTAGAGCATCGGGCAAAGCGAACTCAGTGAAGGACCAATGAGAAACCCCAGAACCTCAGTGCTGGGCCTCTCCTCCAGCACAGGAGTGTCTGGGGAGCCTTTGTCTGCCATCGCTTCCTCCCACACTCACTGTGTTCTGCTCCAAGAGTTGTAGATTGCCCTTCCTAAATGTTGATTACAAAAGACCACCTTCTTTTGAGTACTTATGAACAGAACCCACAGAGACAGATACTTGGAGAAGGAGCCCATGCCTGCCAGAGTATAGGGAACCACTTGGTCCTCAATACCACTCTCCAGAACATTTGTCAGAGCAATATTTAGGGAGCTGAAATAATAATGCAAGATCTAAATGCCTGCACTTAAAAGGGCACAAAATCCCACAAAGTATTATGTAGGAGAATGCAGCAAAAGCGCCTGCCTGAAGCAAAATGTCATATAACTTGTAACTTGCCTTCTCTACCCTAGACCTCAATAGCCCCTTTCTCCTCTGCCTGCAAGACAGAGAATGTCTGAAGGAAGTTCTACTACTAAGCAAAGTGCTGCTGAAAGGATGCCCCCAGATGCAGAGGCCCTGCGCTCATCTCTGCTTCATCCGAGGGAGGAAGGAGACGGTGTACTCAAGAGTGATGCAATCAGAGGCAGCCTTCCAGCCTCAGAGCCATGAAGTGGCCCAGGGAAGGCAGGATGTGTAATCCCACTACTAATCCATCTGTAAGCAGCAGATCAAAGAGGACAAGTGATTTAAAACCACACTCTTATCCTCTGGGCGTGGAGGGGCAAATCTGGCTGGATTACTGGTAGGGGCAAAGAGGGTAAATTTCCATGAGAATTAGCTATTTTTTTTCTACAAAGAGACAATGAGAAGGTTCTCTTCTTACCTCATGGACCGCTGGGGTAAATATGGAGACAAACATTCATTTTCTTGGTCCCCAAGAAAGCAGCCAGGGGGCTGATGCGAGCAAGTCTCTTGCACCTTTGATTGGAGAGTTTGGATGTCCCAGCTGAAGGTACCCAGTGCCTTGGTTTTTATGTCTGTGGGTCAGCTGAGACCGGCTACTGACTCATCTATATGCAGCAGTTCTCAAAGAACATGGTTTACTTTATAACCGGATCCAACAAGAGTAGGCGTGGCATTAAATGAGTGAGATACACCAAAGGTGTTGAGCTGCCAAGATAATTAAGAGAGACTGGTTTTGGGAGCCAGGGCTTGGAACCAGAAGGAAGGCCTTCTTGTCCACATCATATAAGCGAGTACACAAGGACCAGGGTGCTACAAAGAGGGAATTTGGGGTCCTCGGGGAGCCCCTCCAAAGTGACACCTGCCTGGTGACTCACTCAGCTATCCTAAAAGGTTAGGCCAACCTGCCCTTCTAATGGTCCGTCTTCATCACTATAGTTATACAGCAATGTTGGCCTTTCTTGCGTGGACTCTTGAGGAGTCAGGCAGGGGTGAGACCCTGACCCACCAACTTTTCCCTGAGGCAAGTTGCCTAGCTTCTTGCCTGCACTCAGAAGCCTGTACTGTGAAATGAGTGAGATCATGTAGGAAATGCATTGGCATAAGTGTCTTCCATCCTCTATAGTCACCCCTACATCAGGTCCTGGATTCCTTCTGAGTTGTTCTTCTCGGTGCCCCTTTAGCGTTCAGTGCCCTCTCTGAACACCCACGTCACCACTAGTCCCCACCAGAAGCGTGGAAAAGCTGTCACGGTGCCGCAGAAATAACGGCCATCTAAACACAGTTTCACTCTGGCAACACGGAGATCCAGCCACAGCTCCGGAGTGGAAGCAGTGAAGGAAGCAGAAAGTCCAAAAAGCACCTCAGCTGGAGACGCTGTGCCAATGACTCTGGCACCATAGCTTCCACAGCCATTTCTTCCACACTCCACCGGGTGGGCGGTGGTGGCGCACACCTTTAATCCTAGTACCTGGGAGACAGAAGCAGGCAGATCTCTGTGAGCTGGAGGCCAGCCTGGTCCACAGAGCAAGTTCCAGGATAGCCAAGGCTACACAAAGAGACCCCGTCTTGAGAGGAAAAAAGAAAAGAAAAGACACATTCCACCTAGGAAGAGAACGGAGGCTCGCAAAGCTCACAAGAAAATTGCAAGTCTCAGAAGGCCCCTCCTCAGAACTTGGCAGACAGAAAACAACTACGAGTGGAGAGGAAACCCTTCAGGGATGCGGCTTTCATGAGCTGTCAGTCATGCTGGAGCAGACATTTTGGTAATGCAGCTACCTGAGTCACTTGTACTTCTGTAAGTAAGCTTCATTTAGCCTCCTGTAAATAACCCCAGTAACTCCATTGAGCCATCAAGTTAGATTTGGGTAAAACTGTTTTCTTCTGTCTGTCAGTGTCTTTTCAGGGTTGAGCAGACTTTTGTCCATGTCGCTCCCAGGAAATATCATGCAGAAACTACCTTCCAGAGTAGAACTGACACACAATGATGTTTGCAACAAGGATGAAATGGAAAGTGATGCAGAATTGCATGGGTGTTGCAGAGAGGGGGAAAGAACGCAGTAGGTTTCTGTGATCCTACATATTGAAATGGAATTGACAACGTGATTGTCTTAAAGGGTGGAGCCTGTAGAGGATGGTTAAGTCGTGAGGGCAAGGCCCTTAAGGATGCTATCCTGACCTTCGTAGAAGGGCTTGATGGAGTGGGAACATTCTCTTCTGCTGTAGGACACAACATCCATCTACTTCCTGCCTTTCTGCCTTCTACACTGTAAAGGCACAGTGGTGAAGGTGCCATCTTGAACAGGCAAACTGGTCATTCAGAAGATGCAGAATCTGCCATTGCCCCAATCTTGGGCTTTCCAGCCTTTAGAACTGTAGGAAGGAATGTCTGTTATCTGTGAATAACCCAGTCTCGTGTATTCTGTTATAGAAATCCAAGAAGACACAGCTTTAAGTAAAACCCCTTTTGGCAGCATTTCCCAAGTCAAGTTCATAGGAGACTTTTCCCAGGGAGCAATCATATGACCCAAGGAAGAACAAGAGCAGAGACTCAAAGCTTTCGCTAAGTGTGACCTTTCCTTCCATACAAGCTTTCCCATGGACACTCTAATTCTCAGCTGCATGCCCCTGTTCTTACGTTCATTCCTTCTCCTTGCTCCATCACTCATTGTGCGGCTCTCTTCTTATTTTTTATATCTCCCAACCAATGAAATATTCCAAAAGCCCAGGCTGACCCCCAACCCAACCCCAAGTAGTCTAACTTCCTCCCAGTCTAACCTGGGAACAGAGTCCCCTGAGAACAAGCCCTGAAGACCTCCAAACGCAAGGAGAGCCATGCTCGGGCCCATGCCATTAACACAGAACAGCAGGATGCTAAAGAGAACCCTTCCTGGCCATGTGAATCTCCTTCAGTCTCTACAGTGGTCAAGGACACTGCCACCAACCTGCCTTTCCCCCCTTCTCCATTCAGTCAGCCTTGACTCAGTCCTTGATTACTTCTGGCTTCCTCCCAATTTTCTCTCACCTGGCCATATCCCTTAATAAATCCATCCCACCACTAATCTCATCTTCTAGTCTGGTTCTTGGAGGAATCCGAAAGGCACCATGGGTTGTTCAGACAAGAGGGGAAACATCCCAGAGCTTGACCAGAGAGACATGTTTCTTGGGGTCCCACAGAACATTGTAGGGAAGGAGCTCTCGCAAGCCATCATCCCAAGCAGCACTTTCATGAGCTCACATTCTGCCTGGCTGCCCCTGGGAACTGTGGCTCTGCCTTTCCATCCTCCCAGACACCCAGCAGATGACTGTGGCAAGACAAACATGTATACAAACATTTAGAGCTCAAAGATAAACAGTGCTTAGCAAAGGTGAAGAATAAACCCCAAATGAGGAAAAGAAATGTTTTCTTAACTGCCTCATGTATTTGAGAGGCAGGTGCCTCTTGCACAACAGCACCAGGTTGTCTCATTATTATGCTGACCAGGTAGTGACCTTAACTTTGTCCACCGCCCTCTTGTCCTCTACCTTCAAAACTGGGCCCCTTTGCACCTGCAGGGAATGAAAAAGAAACCCGTCGCTAAGCAACAGAGGAGGGCTGGGCTGATGCATTCTCTCAATTCCACAAATCTTGGTGCTAATGAGTAAGTGAAGCCGGCTGACCTGATAGATGCTGCGCCTTCTGTGAAACTCAGGTGGCTGTTCCGTCCATCCTTCCTCCTACCCCACTGTCTGCTCCAGCTCCAACACCCATCTGCTGCTTTACCTCTTTCTACAGTCAGGGGAAAAGCCTAGGTCTCTATTCTATAGCACTTGAGGCAGAGTGAAGAGTCTACCTCCCGCCCCCCAAACCCCCACCTCTGCCACCCCATCTCCTATCCTTCCGTGAATCTAACGGTGCTGGCTTTGCTGACAGTGAAGGAATTCTTATGCATCACCTCACCCAAGCACCTGATTGCGGTCAAAGTTAGTAAATTCAGAATATTTAAAAAATATTGTTCTATTGCCACTGAATATCCCAACAGAAGTTGTTTGGAGAAGCCATTTTTAGGGGTATCTATGTGCTTTAGGAAAAACCAGACCATTCTACTCCTACAACCAAGGGGGACAGCGACAGATTTCCAGGGGCAAGACCCCTGGAGGTGAGAACAGGCAGGAAAAGCAGAGGTGACTTTGCAAACCAGAGCCAAAAACTGGGCTGGAGGAATAGGAGGCGCATGGAAGACAGCCAAGGCAGAGCTGCCCAGCCAGTGAGACAGTCAAGAGGACTTCGCTTGGTCAAAACGAGGCAGGGAGAAGCTCACTGGATAGTTCAAGGACTCTGCACACAGCATCACAGTTCATCGTTTGGGGACCCTGGACTTTTACTAATACATAAACAGAGAGGTGCTTGCTTCTGGGTACATTCAGTTTGTGAATAAGCTGCAATTCAAATGCAGGCCTACCAGTGGTGAGGAAGCACTCCCAACAGCTGATTGGTGGAAGGAATTATCTGTGGAGCAGATACAATGTTCCCCAGTGAGGGGATAGAGTCTGTCCCTCCTCTGATCTAATTCATTAAAAATCACTTGTAGCTGTAGACTTTATGGTTCAGTCAATATTCTGTGCAGAACTCTGAACTCACCTTTTGGATAATCAGGGAAGAAATCTTGAAGAATCTTAATATAAAAATACAATAGATTAAATGAGCGCTGTTGTTTTAAAGACAAATGGAGTAACGAATCCCAAAGGGAAAAAGCAAGGAAGAGCCAGAAAAGAGAATACACATAGTCAAGAGAATTTATAAAGTTTAAGAAGCTGGAAAACAACTGGAGAGAACACCACTGCCAAAGCAAAGCTTGGGACCATCGGAGAGCAAGCACAAGTTCCCCAAGCCCAAAGCAGAGGAGCAAGGATGGCCAGATACCTCTGAACAGGGCTCATATCAGGAGCTGTACACAGGAATACTGGTTAAAGTCCTTCTAGGGCTGGGAATCGTGGCACACACCTTTCATCCCAGCACTTGGGAAGTAGAGAGAGGTGGCTCTCTATGAGTTCAAGGCCAGCCTGATCTACATAGAAAGGTCCAAGAGGGCCACAGCTACTTAGAGAGACCCTGTTGAAGAAGAAGGAGGAGGAGGAGGAGGGACGGGGAGGGGGAGGAGGAGGGGGAGGAGGATGAGGATGAGGAGGAGGAAGAGAAGAAGAAGAAGAAGAAGAAGAAGAAGAAGAAGAAGAAGAAGAAGAAGAAGAAGAAGAAGAAGAAGAAGAAGAAGAAGAAGAAGAAGAAGAAGAAGAAGAAAGGCCTTAGAGGAAACAGATTTCCCAGCCCATGATTTGAGGTTCACTCTAGAAAATGTAGCTCCTTTAGTCTCAGCTCAGGGTGGGCACAAGGCACTCTACAGTATAGACTTGGTGCTTAGGTCAAATCTGAATTTCCTAATAAGAGGCCCACACCTCCTTCCCCTACTCTGGGCTCAAGTGCTGGATCCCGGCCCTTAGAAGAAGTCCTAATAAGGAAGCTATGGGCTGAGGAAAAATACCCTGTCTCTAGGCTGACATCTTGAGGTCCCTCCACCTGGCGGGATCAAATGCAGCCTCTTCCTCACTATTTCAATAAGTGCCATTCTCTTCAATGCTGGGCAGCCAAGGGTCATCAGACATCTGAGGAAAGGCTCTAACATGAAAGAGACTCTAACAAACATGTGTACAAAAGCCAGAATAAAGAGAGACAAAGCAAAGGGCAAAATAAACCGAGATGACACTACAGATAAGTTCAAGTACAGGAAACGGGGTGGGGAGAGATGCACCTGGAAACATAAATTCTTACAGCAGGAAAAAGATGTAAAACATGGCTTAGAAAACTCAGGATAGAAAAGAACAGGTTCGATGCAGGAGATTTGGCATCTGCGTGATGACAAAATGTGGCAGCCATGACACTGCACATGGCCACCTGCAGATGCACATAAAAAAAAATCCCATCGCAGCTTCCACTCCAAGACCATGGTCCTGTTCTCAGCCATTATGTGATGCAGGGGCATCAAGGTAGGCCACTTCCTAGAAGGACTGAGACTCAAACAAGGGAATTTGGGTCAAGAATGGCAGACCGTAGGTATTACCCTCTCCAACCTTTCTTCCCTCGCTCCTTCACAGAGGATGTCAAGCTAGCCACCTCATCCCTCGGGGTTTCCAGACTCCTCCTCATATTTTCTCATAGGCATGGCCCTGAACAAAATCTTTCTGCTCTCTGATTTTTGTCGGCCTGGTTTTGGTTTGGTTTTCTAGAATCTCACTACGCAGACTCGGCTGGCCTAGAACACGCAATGTAGAGTTGCCTTGAATTCACGGAAACTCACCTACCTCTGCCTCCCAAATGTTGAGATTAAAGTTATGTATCACCATAACATCTACTTCACAGAGAACCCAGACGGTACCTAGAAGTTCCTGGAAGAATTGGGAAACAAATAGGAGAAATGTGTCTTAGTTACTTAGTTACCCCATGACCAAGGAAACATAAAAGAAAGCATTTATTTGGAGCTTACAGTTCCTGAGGGGTAGAGTCCGTGACCATCATAATGAGGAGCATGGCAGCAGGCAGGCAGACATGATGCTGCAGCAGCAGCTGGGAGCTCATACCTTGATCCACAAGTACAAGGCAGAGAAAACTGACTGGGAATTCTGGCACCTCCTGAAGCCTCATGCCCAGTGACACACCTCCAACAAGGCCACACCTCCTAGTCCTTCCCAAACTGTTCCATCAACGAGGGACCAAGCATTCATGTATATAAGCCCATGAAGGTCATTCTCCTTCAAATCACCACACAGACTTAAAGTACAAGAGCTCTAAACAGAAAGGGTCCTCTCAGAAACCAGAACCAAGGAGTTCTAACACTTACAGCAAGGTAGTTCTATGAAAGCATTTTCTTTTTTTTTCTTCCTTCCTTTCTTTTTTCTTTTGCTTTATTTTCTTTTCTAATATTTTGTGGTTGCTGCTGTTGTCTGCTTTGTTTTGTTCGGTTTTGTTTTTTGAGACAGGTTTTCTCTGTGTGACAGCCCTGGTTGTGCTGGAACTCATTTTTTAGATCAAGGTGGTCTTGAACTCACAGAGATCTGATTGCCTCGTATGCCACCATGGCGCAACATCTTTCTCTTTTTTCTTTAATATGTGATTCCTGGTGAGAGATGGGGGGGGAGGTTATTGAAATAAAAATTTTCAGACAATATTTTCTGAACATAGTTTCCCCTCCTCCACCTCCTCCCAGATCCTCTCCACCTCCTCCCCACCCAACTCTGCAACTTTTCTTTCTCTCTTTCTTTATAAAACAACCAAGCAAAAACCCAAACAAAGAAAAAAAGACACAAGGAACACACAGACACACATATAAAGACAAAACCCATAAAAACACAAAATGAGAAACCATAGTGTACAAGCAAAAGACCAGTAAGAAAAGAAAAAAAGCCCAAACAAAGCCATATGAGACAAAAAGTCTGCAAAAAATAGCTTTGAGTTCATTCTGTGTTGGTCATCTACTGCTAGGCTCAGGGCCGGCCCTGAAGTGTGATTAATACACCTAATGAGATTACACTGGAGAAAACCAGTTTTTCATATGCAAGCTGCTGCCTCCTCTTCCACATAGCTCCCTGAGCCCGGGGAGGGGGGGTGAGTTTGATGAAGACACCCCAAATTCTTTCCCTCTCCACACATTGTTGAGTTGTGGGTCTCTGTGTTAGTTCCCAACTAGGGCAAAAGGAAGCGTCTCTGATGATGGCTGAGTGAGACACTGATCTATGGATACAGCCCAATGTCATTAGGAGTCATTTTATTGCTATGTTCCTTTACCAGAACAATAGTATTTGGTTTTCCCCAGGTCCATGGCCTACCCAGTCTCAGATTCTTAGCCACCTGCACAGTGTCAGGCATGGGTTCCTTCTCACGGAGTGACTCTTAATCCAGTCAAGAGTGGTTGGTGACTCCCACTACATTTTTGCCATTATCGCACCAGCATATGGTGCACGCAAGTCACCATTGTAGATCACAGAGGTTGTGGATAGGTTGGTGGTTACATCTCTCTTCTGGTATTGTGCTGACTAGTCTTATGCCAACTCGACACAGCTAGAGTTGTCAGAAGGGAGGGAACCTCAATTGAGAAAATGTCTCCATAAGATCCTCCCCAAGGTGCTTGGTCATGGTATCATCACGGCAATAGTAACCCTAAGACAGGTATTGTACAGAATACCTTCCAGTACCATGAACAGTAGTCAGTAGGGGTGAAGGCTCTATGTCACCAGCTCGACTTATGAAGCCATTTTAAAAACATTAAAAATAAAACAAAAGATATTCTTTGAACAAACATGTTCAGGAGAAATCGCCAGAACTCCCAGTAGCCACATTGGACAGAAGCCCACAAAAAAAAAAAAAAAAAAAAAAAAAAACAGCAGAGCAGGTCTACATCAAAATTACATGGGGGAAGAAAGCAGGTCTCACATACTCTGATCCCTCAACTGAATTGCAGGTGGGTTGAATATTGCAGATGCACAGCGTTCAAATGGTAGTGCTCCAGACCATTCCCTCTGAGATGACTGGAGGATGCATCCACCAAAGAGGCAGAAGACACCCAGAAAATGGGATAAAAGTGAACCCAGGCACAGGAGCCCAGCACAGGTGAGAAGTGAGGAGCCTTGCTTGGGTGATGGTGAAGAGCTGCCTCAGAGAACACCTACCTGGCTGACTGTGGGGATAGCCAGTACATAGGGATGACTGCCTCTCTGGGAAAATGGAGTATATGGAGCTGTCAATATTGATGTTAAAAGGAGTTTTATGGTTCTGATGATTTTCCAAATGAATTAATGATAGATATATAGAGAACTAGGTAAGTAAAGAATGAGAAAATTATTGATGCTATTAAATGCAAATATCTATAAATGAAAGAAAACAAATTCATTATGCACTTACTAACACAGACAAAGCAGGTAATAGTATTAATTAAGAAACAAGAACAGGAAACTAAAAAAGAAAAAAGAAAGGAAGGAAGGAAGGAAGGAAGGGAGGGAGGAAGGAAGGAAGGAAGGAAGGAAGGTGGGTGGTGGGGACACATGTCATGAATCCCGGCGGTCGGGAGGCAAAGGCAGGTGGACCTCTGTGAGTTCAAGGCCAGCCTGGTCTACAGAGAAAGATCCAGGACAGGAACAAAAAAAAAAAAAAAAAACCCTCCGATGGAAAAAAAAAAAAAAAAAAGAACAGGAAACTAGATAAAAGGATGCAAAAAAAAAAAAGCAGTGTGAGCTAGATTTAGAGTTGTAACCATTCAAAAGTTAAGTATTGATCTACTAAGAAGTCTAATATAACTATATGGGCAGAACAGAAGGACAGGATCTGCAGTGAAACACTGAAATCCTTCCAAAATCTTGTCTATATTGACATATTAATATGTCAAGAATCGACCAAAAAGGAACAGCTCCTTTCTTTTTTGTGGTACTGTGAACTCAGGACCTTGCACATGCCAGGCAAGCACTCTACTAACTGAGCTAGATCCCCAGTCCACACAGTCCATTTTTATCATTGAAGAGTTTACCGCCGCCATTGGAAAAATCCACCACCCATGGACCTCTCCGCTTCTGAAAGGGCAGAACAAAGGGGCTTCACTGAATTTTTATCTTTTAAAAGATATTTGTTCCTTGACAATTTCATACTATATCAGGTCCCTTCTGATTACCGTAATCCCCATCCTCTCTAATCTTCCTCCCTCCCCTACTGACCCCCTTCCTATGAGTGCCTTTTAAACATTCATACCTTTCTTTCTTTCTTTCTTTCTTTCTCTTTCTTTCTTCCTTCCTTCCTTCCTTCCTTCCTTCCTTCCTTCCTTTCTTTCTCTCTCTCCTATTTATTTATTATTTATTTATTTCAACACCTACTAAGTCTAACTAGAATCATCTAGTGACCATGTGTTTGGAACTATCCACTGGGCTCCTCAGTGGATATACAACTGAAGACCTACTGCCCCTCTTTGAATCCATCAGTAGACAATACTTGATCATGAAGGGACCTAATGGACCCTTCTCTAACCCTTGAATGACTTGATAATCCCAGTCTGTGTAGGCCCATGCAGCTGTGGCTGCTCTGAAGTCATGACTACATTGGCTCTGCCATGACCAGAAGACAGGATTTCACAGCCCTTCTCCCTGTCTTCTGGTTCTTCGTATTCTTTCTGCTCTCTTTTCTGCAATGATCTCGGAACTTTGGAGATGGTGACAAAATGTTTTCTTTACTGCTAAGCACTCAACAGTCTCTTGCTCTTGGCAACTTAAGAAGCCATGGGTCTCTGCATTCACTACCACTATTTGCAAAGAAAAGCTTCTCTGATTGAGGCTGCAAATAACATTTGTTTATGGGCATAACATAAATATTAAGAAGGCAGCTTGGCACTGTGACTATTAAACTACACAACAGTAGTAAGTTCCTCCCTAGGGCCTGAGACCTTTCCCACCATTATTTTTTTTTGACAGATTTACAGCACAAGGCATGGATTTTTTTGTGTGCAGTAGAATTTAAATCCATGAGAAAGCAGTTGGTTACCCCTATAACAGTTGTGCCACTATTGTGCAGGTAGACATCTTGCCGGCAGGTTGCTATTACAAACAGGTTCTTTTATCTTTGAGGATTGATGTTCTTATGGCCTTTGTCAGGCAGGAAGAATATGTTTGCTATAAAGAACTAAAGAGCCCATCAAGGCGAGACTAAGTAAAGAGCAATGTTATCTCTGTTTCAAGCTAAAAGGTTCTAAGAAAGGCATATATGAGAAATGTAACAAAACATACACACACACACACACACACACACAGAGAGAGAGAGAGAGAGAGAGAGAGAGAGAGAGAGAGAGAGAGAGAGAGAGAGAGAGAGAGAGACTTAAATGGAGGATTTTTCACGATTTTGTCCAAAGCTTGTTAAGGGACCCACTAAATAAAAGGCACCATCCTAATGACTTGGAGGATCACAAGATGATAAAACATGGCCCCTGTCCTTCTGGAGTGCAACATTTTGTGAGGCTAAGACAATGATGAGCACAGAAAAGCATCAATGCCCAGGAAGTGATGCACAGAAGAGAGGTTGCTTCCAGCTGGAAATGTTGGGAAGGATTCTTACCCAGTCATGTTGACATGGCACAAAAAGAAAGGAAAATTATAGCAGATGGACTTGGAAGAGGGAGAACTGATGAGTGAGTGGCTGCTGAGCAGTGTCAGAGTCCTCACAGGAAAAACCACTCATTTAGAGACAGGATGATGGTGGATGGGCAGGGCAGAGTTAAGTGGGGACAAGATGGCTGAAGAACACGATGTCATGCCATTGGGATTTTGACTTCTGAGTGTTAAGTCTCTCTAGAGGGTGACAAGTACTCAGAATGCAAAAGCACTGATGCTCACTTCTCCTTAGTCTTCATTTCCCAGTTTGAGTTTTGTCATGTTATTACCAGAATTTTACATTTACAGATACATTTCTTATTCTGGCATCTCCAGTATGTTTTTGTCAGATTCAAAGTTCTCCTCCTGGACAGGGGGTGCATCCAGTAAGCCATGCTGTCATGTACACAACATGCTATTTGCAGAGCCCAGTGACTCACACCAGTCAGAAAGCACTGGTTCCAGCTGGCTGCAGACTGGCTGGCCTCCTTCCGCTGGACCAGACTTTGCAGAAAAAAATCTGTCCATCAGCAGAGCTCTGGAGGCCTTCTGTCTCAGACATGCTTGAGTCTGGGTGGACTGTGGTCAGTCCCCTCAAGCAATTGTTCATCTAGCCTAAGCAGCAATGGTATCTCCCAGCTCCTGCCCCTTGAGTAGGACCTCCCTGCTGACTATCCTCCTTGTTCGGATTATGTGTAATGACCATGGCTGGGGGTGATGGCCGTCTCCTCAGAGTGAGCCAGCCCAGGGGCTGTGCACCTGACAACCCCAAGGACTTTTGGATGCTTGCTGGTTGAGGGAAATCATTCCCATTGGAGTTGGATAACGTGGCATTAGGACTCCTAGGTTCCCATCCAGCTGCCCTGGGAAGCTTTACTCATGAGAAGGGCAGCATTGAGACATGGAGGTGAGGTCCTTAAGTGAAGATGACCAGCTGCTTTCCATCCTGAAGTTCCCAAACACCCTGGAGTTACTCTGCTGTTGGTGTCTTCTCCCTGGAAAGGAAGCAGAGAGTGAGTTCTAAATCATCATCACGGCAATTAAGAAACAGGTTTAGTAGGATTCACTTTAGAAGTATTGCAAGCTCTTCTGAAAGGGATGGTAGTACTGACTGACTTCACACAGGATCTGTGACCTTGACCACTGCAGTATTTTTGACCGCTGGATAACATATCAGGATTTGGGGGAGCTCTGGACCTCCCTATGCTCACCCCATGTCTCCAGGCAGGTGCCTCCTTATGATGCAAATAAGGTTCAGATTCACCAACTTCACACATTTAGAAGTTACCAGTCACTTCTGGTTTGCCCACATTTCCTACATTTTCTCCCCCAGACTCCCAAACACTCTGCCTAGAGTCTTCTTTAAAATCTGGCCCTTGGGGCTCACTACAGCTAGCCCCAGCAGGACAGGGCTATCACCTCCTCTGTTCTGGATATCATGTTCCTATTAGCACCCCCCAACACACACACACACACACACACACACACACACACACACACACTCATTGGGTGATATACATGGAACTAGAGGTGCTTTGCTTACAAATGTTACAAAATCCATGTACCTCTCAGCCATCTCTTGCATAACCTACTGGCTAGTTCAAGGAGACAGCTTCCTTCTCTAAGTCTGCATTCACCAACAGAGGATGACTGTCATCTACAAGTGCCACTACCTAAGAAAATTGCTTTCAAAAGTCACCAGCATATATCTTGCAAAGGTCTTGCATACACTCAAGATCAAGGCAGGAATCTTGCAATTTCTTATTTTCCTGACACGCTGGCCACTGAGCCCATTGTACCATAGGGGCTGCCTTGACACACGTGGTCTCTAGATTCCTGTTCCTTGCTATTCAATGAGAAGTGGTTTCAGAACCTCCCACAAACACCAATATCTCTGTGTGCAAAATGGTGTGGTATTTGTGTATGGCTATACACTTCTCCAAGACTCTAAATTATCTCTAGATGACTTAGAATACCTAACATAATTAAATACAATGGAAATATTTGTTAGGCTGTGCTGTTAGGGGATTAGTGGCAAGTAGGAGGAGCCTTGTATTTAGTATGGTTGCTATTTTAAAAACTATTTTCCATAAATTGTTTGGATAGAGATGGCCAGTGGAATCTATGGCAATGGCAGAGGAAGTGCTTTCTACATGGGTTCTGTTTGCTGGAGAATTACCAGGTGGGCTTCCCATAACTGAGACACATATCAGAGGGAATTGGGCTAAGGAACAAGCTGAGTGGCCTCATTGGTGAGGCCTCTATTCAAGTGCCTTCAATTAGGAAAGAGGTTCAGGATGCGACAGAATCCCACGGAAGGATTTTGGAAAGTTTCCAAACAGGCTCAAGAACAAGTCTTCATTTTGCATGGCGGGATCGCTGGACTGTGGCCTCTTGCCCAGTCTTTCCCTTCTAATCTCTACACTTGTTTCAGATTCTTAGTTACCTGGTATATGTCCCCCTAATATCAGAAGATAAGACAAACGACATTTCCAGCTGCTCATCCCATGGGCTCACTGAAGTTCCAGGAGGCAGGAAATGCAGCAGGAGCTGGCAGGTGCATAGGCTGCTTTGGCAGGACCCTGCACCCAGGCTAGACTGTTCACCAAGGTCTGTTTTCTGATTCCAGCACCCAGCCCTGGCACTGGACATCACTGACATTTGCATAATAAGCACAAGCACTCTGGCCAGTCCAGCGACCTTGCAGGCGACATCCTTCTGGCCGCTTAGCTGATGTGAACAGCTCTCCTCTGTTCCTGTGACCTATCCCACACAGCACTAGATTACTCCTGCATGCCTACTCCTATGTCATGGGACAGTCTTGGTCCACAGGATCAGCCACAAAGTCCAGGTCCTTCTCCATGTTCTCATACAGAGAACATGGCCTCCCAGTCTGCCCTTCCCCCAGCACTGGCTTTCTGGGCCTATAGGCGTTGAGGGTTAGGGCATGAGGATTTGATGTCAAGGGTGGGAAGCGTGTGTTAGAATAAGGGCCCCAGATGAGCCTCAGGGAGCTTGGGTGACAGGAAAAACACTGAGTCAAAATCCTGGGCTTAAGGTCTGACTTTGGCACGCCATAGCTGTATGACCTTGGGGTAATTAAATTACTTTCCTGAGTCTCACCTTCTGTTCCAGTGGGCAAACTGTGCATGCCTTACGTGACCGCGTAGAAACGCCTAGTGACAGCTAACCACGGCTTGCCATCACTTTCTCTCATTATTCGGAACACTAAAGCCAAGCTCAGCCAGGAACTGGAAGTCCTCAGCTTCGCCTTGAATCTTCCGAGCCATGCACAGTGGAGGCCACCCTTGGTCCTCCCCTGTAGCCTGAGGCAGAAAAATCTGTCCCAGTGGCTCTGGGGGATACTTGGAGCTGGGAAGTGGGGTTTTGGGGTGATGGGCTGCTCTATGGAGCCTGGAAAAGACCAGGCTCACAGGAGAGCCTGGTTTAGGCAGGGGCCCCAGGCCATGGGAGCTTTGCTGTCACAGGATCTCAGCAGAACCTCTAAGGCAATCATTACAGTAGCTTTTCTCTGGCTGGCCCTCTCACAGCATGTCAGTATCAATATGTGACCAGGTGAGGAAGGAAAAGCGATGGCAGAGAGGGATGAGGACTGAGCCTGGAGGCATGGCCCCGTGGCCCCATGACCCGATAGCCCTCAGTCAGCTCTGTCCCTGTCCCCCCAGCTGCACTGATATCATGGAACAGGAGTGATCTAGCGCATATCCAATCCTGCTACCCCCAACACTTCTCCATTGTGCAGCCCACACAGGGCCTTACTCTCCCTGGCTCCATGTACAGAAGGTATGAATGTGCCCCCCTGGCCTTGCAGAGACACCCTTAGCAGAGGAGGAAGATATCTCCCACACCCTCTCTCACCAACACCCCTAGCTCTTGGTCTCTTCCTTGAAGGAGCACTGGTGGTTGCCAGGTCCAAGGGGAGGGGATTTGCCCACAAGAGGAAGGCAAGAGGGTCTCTTTCTGTGACTCTCTCTCGTGACCTTAGCCTTCTTATAATTCTCCAATCCACAGCATGGGTAGAGAATGCTCACTCCATGAAGCAGCATTATCCTCTCTCTCATTCCAATCAGCCCGGGCCAGAGTCTCAAGCAGGCCATTGCAGCCGAGGGTGGGGATTTGGGTAAAGGCAGTCTTAAGAACTTCCCTTTAATCAGGGTATGGTGGTGCAGAGGCAGAAGCAGGCAGATCTCTGTGAGGCCAGCATGGTCTACAAAGCAAGTTCCAGAATAGCCAGGGCTGTGTAGTGATGAACCCTGTCTCAGAAAAAACAAAAAAACAAACAAACAAAAAACCCTTTAGAAAAATCCAATCCTTTTTTTGTGTCTTCATGTAGAGATTGAGCTTTTACATTAAGAAAAAAAAAAGAGGGAGGGGAGGG
>CABHPR010120821.1:19527-63515 GCA_902168415.1 Peromyscus melanophrys | reverse complement strand
GCTGGCCAGAATCTGGGGCCAAGGTGAGCAGGTCTTCCCAGGGGTGGCTGGCGCCCAGGGAGGGGGTCTGGGGTGAGGGCGGGCACTCACCTTGTCCAGAAGGGAAGTCCAGGGCAGGCTGGGAGCTGGGGCCGGTCCCTAAGTCTCAGGAAGTGGTGGGGGTCTCCCGTTGCCACATATCTTGTGGCTTACGGGTACTTTACATCTTACTTCTCATGGTGGTGGTGGCTGGCAGTGTCTCCTGACTCAGCCTTCCTCCTCCCAGAATTCTCCTCTCTGCTTATCCTGCCTATACTATATTTCCTGCCTGGCTACTGGCCAATCAGCATTTTATTTATCAATCAATCAGAGCAACACATTCACAGCATACAGAAAGACATCCCCAGCAATGAGTAGTCAAAGACAATTGCTTTCTGGGAAAGCCTTTTATTGAATAGATCTAATGTTGCAACACTGGGGAGTGGGAATGAAAAATGAGTTTCTCCCAGCTTACTCAAAAATGACTTGAACAGTCTAGCTATATGGCAAAAAAAGGATTGCAACATGGTTACAACATGCAAATGAAGAGTTATATTTGCGCAAACAACAGCACAGCTTCCAGTTCTACCAATGACTGACTTCTTACTGAGTTAATGAGAAGCTGCTCTTCCTCATATCTTGAGTGAGATTAGCTGTTAGGTCATCTAAACCTCATCAAGGCTTTTCTTGCCAGGAATGCTGCCTTCCAGGGACAATACAGGTTTTCTAGAGCAAGGCTGACTAGTTGGGAAAGGTAGGATTAAGATTTTTCAGCCTTTTGTCTGTTGGATATAGAAATGAAAAGTAAAAAGTGAATGATTATTAAATCATTCATGATCATTTATAACTATTCCTCATTCATGAGAAACACCATTCATTCACTCAAAAATATTTATTGGGCTGGGGCTCTACAAATAAAACCACTTACCTCACAAGCCTAACAACCTGAATTTAATCCCTGGATCCCAAAGTACAAGGAGAGAACTGGCTCACTCCCAAAAGTTGGCTTTATGAGCACATTATGGCACATATGTTCCCAAACTTACACAACACATGCAATAATGAATAGATTGAAATAAAAAATATTAAATACCTGAATATGTTATAGGTAATGTTTAGTAACAAAACAGAGGGAAAAAGTCTCTGTACTCATGGAGTTTATGCCATAGTTCAGAAGGACACAGAATAAAATAAATGGTGAATTAGATTAAGTAGATCTGATAAAGTTGATGAAGAAAATTTGTAGTTGGTTGTTCTTTTTTACTCTTTACTGTTGTTTGTTTTTTCTACTCTTTAGGCTCTTTTAGGGAGGCTTGTGACCCAGCTCCCAAATAAATCACACAAGGAGGCTTATTCTTAATTATAAATGCTCGGCCTTAGCATGCCTTGTTTCTAGCCAACTTTTCTTAAATTAGCATATCCACCTTTTGCCTCTGGGATTTTACCTTTATCTATTCCTGTATACCTTTTCTTTCCTTCTTACTCCATCATGGCTGGTTGTATAGCTGGGTGGCTGGCCTCTGGCATCCTCCTCTCCTTGTTCTCTCACTCTCTCCTCCCCATTCCCAGATTTCTTCTTCTATATATTCTCTCTGCCTGCCAGCTCCACCTATTTCTCTCTCCTGCATCGCTAATGGCCGTGCAGTTATTTATTAGACCATCAGGTATTTTAGACAGGCACAGCAACACAGCTTCACAGAGTTAAACAAATGCAACATAAACAAAAATTACACACCTTAAAATATTCTACAACACTTTTCTCTTTGGGGGACCCACCAACCACCTCTCTAATGATCACATGGAGGCTTATTCTTTCTGATGAATGCTCGACCTTAGCTTGGCTTGTTTCTAGCCAACTTTTCTTAATTCAAATTAGACCATCTACTTTTGACTCTGGGCTTTTATTTTCTCTATTTTGTATACCTTTTTTACTTCTTTTTTATTTATTTAAGAAATTTTTTTATTCATTTTACATACCAACCACAGATCCCCCTCTCATCCCTCCTCCTGTTCCCCCCAACCTTCCCCCTATTACCCACTCCCCATACCCTCCTCCAAAATTGTAGGGGCTCCCATGGAGAGTCAGCAAAGCCTGATACATTCAGTTGAAGCAGGACCAAAACCCTCCTCCCTGTATCAAGGCTGAGCAAGGCATCCCACCATAGGTAATGGGGGCCAGAAAGCCAGCTCATACACCAGGGATAGATCCTGATCCCACTGCCAGGGGCCTCTCAAACAGACCAAGCTACACAACTGTCTCACATATGCAGAGAGTCTAGTCCAATCCCATGCAGGTTCCACAGCTGTTGGTCTGAAGTTCATGGATTCATATGAGTTTGGTTCAGTTGTCTCTGTAGATTTCCCCATCATGATCTTGACCCCGCTAAGCTCATATTATCCCTCTTCCCTTTCTTCAACTGGACTCCTGGAGCTCGGCCTGTTTCTTGACTGTGGATCTCTGCATCTGCTTCCATCAGTTACTGGATGAAGGCTCTATGGTGACAAGTAGGGTATTCACCAATCTGATTACCAGAGTAGGCCAGTTCAGGCACCCTCTCCACTATTGATAGTAGTCTATGCTGGGGTCATCCTTGTGGATTCCTAGGAATTTCCCTAGCACCCGGTTTCTCCCTAAACCCATAATGTCTCCCTCTATCAAGATATCTTGTTCATTGCTCTCCCACTCCATCCCTCCCCTAGTTTGAAGCTGCCTTTGGTGTTTTTTATCTTAGCCATTCTGACAGGTATAAGATGGTATCTCAGTGTTGTTTGATTTGCATTTCCCTGATGACTAAGGATGTTGAGCAATTCCTTAAATGTCTTTCAGTAATTTGGGGTTCTTCTGTTGAGAATTCTCTGTTTAGCTCTGTAGCCCACTTTTTAATTGGATTGTTTGGTATTTTGATGTCTAGTTTCTAGAGTTTTTTATATATTTTGGAGATCAGCCCTCTGTCAGATGTGGGGTTGGTGAAGATCTTTTCCTATTCTGTAGGCTATTGTTTTATCTTATTTACTGTGTCCTTTGCCTTACAGAAGCTTCTCAGTTTCAGGAGGTCCCATTTATTAATTGTTGTTATAAGTGTCTGTGCTACTGATGTTATATTTAGGAAGTGGTCTCCTGTGCCAATGTGTTCAAGGCTGCTTCCTACTTTCTCTTCTATCAGGTTCAGTGTAGCTGGATTTATGTTGAGGTCTTTGATCCACTTGGATTTGAGTTTTGTGCGTGGTGACAGATATGGATCTATTTGCAGCCTTCTACACGTTGACATCCAGTTATGACAGCACCATTTGTTGAAGATGCTTTCTTTTTTCCATTGTGCAGTTTTGGCTTCTTTGTCAAAAATCAGGTGTTCATAGGTGTGTGGATTACTGTCAGGGTCTTCAATTCAATTCCATTGGTCCACATGGCAGTTTTTATGCCAGTACCAAGCTGTTTTTATTACTGTAGCTCTATAGTAGTGCTTGAGGTCAGCGATGGTGATGCCTCCAGAGGTTGCTTATCGTACAAGATTCTTTTAGCTATCCTGGGTTTTTTGTTTTTCCATATGAAGTTGAGTATTGTTCTTTCCAGGCCTGTGAAGAATTTTGGGATTTTGATGGGGATTGTATTTAATCTGTAGACTGCTTTTGGTAAGATTGCCATTTTTATTATGTTAGTTCCACCTATCCATGAGCATGGGAGATCTTTCCATTTTCTGATATCTTCTTCAATTTCTTTCTTCAGGGACTTAAAGTTCTTGTCATACAGTTTTTTCACTTACTTAGAGTTACCCCAAGGTGTTTTATATTATTTGTGGCTATTTTAAAGGGTGATGTTTCTCTGATTTCTTTCTCAACCCATTTATCATTTGTATATAGGAGGGCTACTGATTTTTTTTTATTTAATCTTGTATCCCACAATATTACTGAAAGTGTTTATCAGCTGTAGGAGTTCCCTGGTAGAATTTTTGGGATCATTTTTGTATACTATAATATCATCTACAAATAGCAAAAGTTTGATTTCTTCTTTTCCAATTTGTATTCACTTGATCTCCTTTTATTGTTTTATTGCTCTAGGTAGAACTTTGAGTACTATATTGAATAGATATGGGGAGAGTGGACAGCCTTGTCTTGTTCCTGATTTTAGCGGAATCGCTTTGAGTTTCTCTCCATTTAATTTGATGTTGGCTGTGGGCTTGCTGTAAATTGCCTTTATTATGTTTAGGTATGTTCCTTGTATTCCTAATCTCTCCAAGACCTCTATCATGAAGGGGTGTTGTGTAACACGAATTGCTAAATGGTGTTTTGCTGTGGGATGGTCTGTATGTCAAACATGTTGCTTATTGGTCAATAAATAAAACACTGATTGGCCAGTGGTCAGGCAGGAAGAAGTATAGGCGGGACAAGGAGGAGAGAATTCTGGGAAGTGGAAGGCTGAGGAGACACTGCCAGCCACCACCATGACAAACAGCATGTGAAGATGCCAGTAAGCCACAAGCCATGTGGCAAGGTATAGATTTATAGAAATGGATTAATTTAAGATATAAGGACAGTTAGCAAGAAGCCTGCCACGGCCATACAGTTTGTAAGCAATATAAGTCTCTGTGTTTACTTGGTTGGGTCTGAGTGGCTGTGGGACTGGCGGGTGACAGAGATTTGTCCTGACTGTGGGCCAGGCAGGAAAACTCTAGCTACAGTGTTTTTATTAAAAAAATGAAGCCTGATATTGGGGTGAATGTTGAAAGATCAGAGAAATAAAGGAACAAGCCACCTCTTACCTCTAGGACTCCTCAGGATCAAAAGCTTTGCTCAGCTTGAAAGACTTTAGTTCCTGTCTCCTCATTCTTTATATACCTTTCTCTGCCCACCCATATCATTTCCTGTCTCAACTTTCCTAGTGCTGAGATTAAAGGCATGTGACTCCCAAGTATTGGGATTAAAGGTGTGTGCCACTACTGCCTGGCTCTGTTTCTCACCTAGACTGAATCAATCTCATGTAGTCCAGGGTGGCTTTGAACTCACAGATGGATTTCTGCCTCCTGAGTGCTATGTGGTGATGTATTATGTCCCCAATATACTGTGTCTCCCAATACAATAAAACTTGCCTGAAGATCAGAGGAAAAAGGCAGCCACTATATAGAAGTCAGGCAATGGTAGCACATGCCTTTAATCCTATTACTTGGCAGGCAGGGATCTGTCTGGATCTCTGTGAATTCAAGGCAACAATGGGAACTGTAGCTAGAGTTTTCCTGGTCCTGCCTGGCCCACGGTCAGGAAAAATCTCTCTCACCCACCAGTCCCACAGCCATTCAAACCCAACCAAGTAAACACACAGAGACTTATATTACGTATAAACTGTTTGGCCATGGCAGGCTTCTTGCTAACTGTTCTTTTTCTTAAATCAACCCATTTCTATTAATCTATAAGTTGCCATGTGGTTCGTGGCTTACCGGTATCTTAACATTTTCTTATGGCAGTGGCTGGCAGCTCTCTCTGCCTCAGCCTTCCACTTCCCAGAATTCTCCTCTCTGCTTGTCCCACCTATACTTCCTGCCTGGCTACTGGTCAATCAGTGTTTTATTTATTAACCAATCAGAGCAACACATTTAACATACAGAACATCCCACAGCACTTCCCTTTTTCTTTTTTTTCAAAAATGAAGGTTTTAACTTTCACATAGTAAAATTAGATATAACAAAACAATTATCAAGCAAGAATTACAGTTACAATATTGAAGAAGATATCCTATCTATCTTATATTTGTGAGTTTAAGGTTTTATATCTAACTTATCTTTTGTCATAACTGAAGAAATTATAACTCTAGGTGTCAACTACACCAAAGACCTCAGAAGGATATACTATTACCTGAGAAACAGGAGAATGGTGCAAGCAACTTTTGGGAGTCTTGCGACAGTAGACAGAGACAGCTGGCAGCCTGGACAGTCACCTAATGTTCCTTTGTAAAGTTGGGGCATCTGTCTTCAGCCCACAGGCCTAGAGTCTCTCAGTCACCTCTCTCTGTGTCCTGTCTGGCAGTTTCCTCTGCAAAGCAGGAACCTGAGGGACCATTTTGTCAAGCAAAGTTCAGTAGTCACCTTCCTATGGGTCCTGCATGTCCAGTCAATCAAGAAGTCCAGGCAAGAACAGTTTCTTGCCCAAATGGCTATTTTTGCCAAGAAGAAGATAAACTCCATATAGAGTGTCTTTGATGCCCATCCTCCTCTCTGAAGTAAATAGGTGTTGCCAGGAGCAGATATGTCTCACTGTCCAGAAAGTCTAAATTTTTAAAACATTTTAAATGCCATATTCTGTAGGTCTTTGAAGTATTTGAGGATTACCTATCTAATTGAATTATATCTATGTATACCTAGAAAACTTAACTAACATGGCTATAAGTATGATTATCATAGATGACTAATTATTAATCTATTTCTTAATTATCCATTACAATTTTAAATGAGCTGTACAAACATAATATCTTAAACAAGAGTAGAAATATACACACAGTATAACAAAATTAACTTTAAATTTGTATCAATAAACTAAAATCCATAGCAATGTAAAACATTTTTAAACAAGTTGTTGCTCTTTAAAAGTAGGCTCATTAATCTACCCTTTCATCCTATTATATCTATATCATATCCCCTTTTCTTCTTTAGAAAGAGATTGCATTTATAGTCAACCTGATTTAAATAAAAATATTGGTTTTTCTCTGTCACACACCAGAGGGCTCTTCTGATATGGGACAAAAGAATCTCTCAACCTTTTATTTTAGGAATATGCTTGGGTTTAGCAAAGGAGTGAGCCAATTCCATCTCCAAAGCCAGCTTGGTATATTTGGGAATTTGGGTATAGCTTCTCTTACTATTTCCTGCTGGAGGGGGGTGCTGTATCTTATGGGGACACAAAGAAAATTTTAGGATTATGGAGTAGTTTGTGAGGCTGTATCATCTGAGCCAGTTGCCTTGAAACCATTCTGGATGTTGGATCATCTGGGTCATGGTGTCATTGGAGACCTTTCAGGGGTTCTTGGCTGGTCAAACCTGATGTATCCTAATCTGGAACAAATCCATAGCCTCTGGCTTTCTGTGGAAACAAAAGCAGAGCCTCCTTTCCAAAGCAACATATCGTTACATCCAAATTTTGAAGTCAAGGTAACTTTAAAATATACATATTGGCTTAACTCAACAGCTTTTACAATCAAATTTTTTCTGAAGTTAAAAATCCCAAAGACAACACAATCCAGATTTTATGTGTAATATCCATCTTTACGTGGCTTATTTTTTATACTACCTTTACTGTCTCTTTAAAGACTTTATTTTTAAAGACTATCTATTTGTTTATATAACTGTATATACTCCTTTTTTTCTCTTTCAAGCCTACGTATATTTATACACACATTGTAAAGTATTTAAAGTCTTGTTTCATCTGAATCTATCTTAATGTGAACCTATTGCTTTAAACTGCAGCATTCTAAGACTGAAATGGCTGCTGTGGCTGCTGGCTCTGCCCACCTCAGCTTCCCAACATGGTGGTGGTACGATTTCCACAGCTCTGGGAGACATCAATTTTCAGAAACAGTGGGTCTATGCTTCTATCATAGCAGCGTGGTGTTTGTTTGTTTGTTTGTTTGTTTGTTTGATTTTAACTAGCAAAAACTATATCCAACACACAGCATAGTGCGCAGCTTGGAGACACCTCTGTGTAACATAGCTTAGGTTAAGCCGCATGCACGCACGCACGCCACGAACCCGCCATATAGTAGCTCAAACCCGCAGACTGCCGCTAACTTGAGAGAGACAACTAGGAAGCTGTTTTAGCTCCATTTTAGAATCGTCTTTCTCAGGTTTTAGGTTGAAACTCTAGCTGTTGCGTGCCATTTGTAGCTAGAGTTTTCCTGGTCCTGCCTGACCCACGGTCAGGAAAAATCTCTCTCACCTGCCCATCCTGCAGCTGCTCAGACCCAACCAAGTAAACACACAGAGACTTATATTACTTATAAACTGTATGGCCATGGCAGGCTTCTGGCTAACTGTTCTTTTTCTTAAATCAACACATTTCTATTAATCTATAAGTTGCCACGTGGCTTGTGGCTTACCGGTATCTTAACATCTGCTTGTCATGGCAGCAACTCACAGCGTCTCCCCACCTCAGCCTTCCTGTTCCCAGAATGGTGAAGAGCCAGGCATGGTGGCACAGGCCTTAACTTCCAACACTAATTAACTATGGCAGTCTTGAGGCCTGCACAGAGAAACAGGAAGTGACAGAGCTGGGCAGGAAGAGGATGTGATGTAGTTGGACAGAGAGAGCAAATCAGATGGCAGAACAGCAAAGCATATAGGCATGGATAGACAGGAAGTAGCTCGTCTTTGGAAGCTGTGGAATTGATGAGGTGAGGTTAGCTGTGGTTTTCCCTATTTCCCTGATCTCTCAAGTTTTCACCCCTATATCTAGCTCCATGTTTTTTAATAAGACCATCTAGCAATTCATCTACAGTGCTAGGATTAAAGATGTGTGCCACCACTGCGTGCCTTCTATGTTTAATCTAGTGGCTTGTTCTGTTCTCTGATCTTCAGGCAAATTATTAGGGTACACAATATATCACCACATTGTGGAATTTTGTTGAAGGCTTTTTCAGCATCTAATGAGATGATCATGTGGTTTTTTTTCTTTCAATATGTTTATATGATGGATCACATTGACAGATTTTCATTTGTGGAACCATTCCTGCATCTCTGGGACAAAGCCTACTTGCTCATAGTGGATGATTTTTTTTATGTGTTTTTAGATTTTGTTTGCCAGTATTTTATTGATCATTTTTGCATCAATGTTCATGAGGAAGATTGGTCTATAATTCTCTTTCTTTGTTGCATCTTTGTGTGGTTTGGGTATCAGTGTAACTGTAGCTTCACAGAAAAAGTTTGGCAATGTTCTTTCTGTTTCTATTGTGTGGAACAATTTGAAGAGTATTGGTATTAGCTCTTCTTTGAAATTCTGGTAGAATTATATGCTGAAACCTTCTGGTCCTGGGCTTTTTTGGTTGTGTGACTTTTAATGACTGTTTCTATTTCCATGGGGGTTATAGATCTATTTTAATTGTTTATCTGGTCTTAATTTAATTTGGGTATGTGGTACCTATTCAGAAAAGTGTCGATTTCTTTTAAATTTTCCAATTTTGTGGAGTACAGGTTTTTGAAGTATGACCTGAGGATTCTCTGGATTTCCTCATTGTCTGTTGTTATGTCTTCCTTTTCATTTCTGATTTTGTTAATTTGGATATTCTCGCTCTGCTTTTTGGTTAGTTTGGATAAGGGCTTGTCTATCTTGTTGATTTTCTCAAAGAACCAACTCTTTGTTTCATTGACTCTTTGTATTGTTCTCTTTGTTTCTATTTTATTGATTTCAGCACTCAATTTGATGATTTCCTGGCGTCTATTCCTCGTGGGTGACTTTGCTTCTTCTTGTTCTAGAGCTTTCAGGTGTGCTGTTAAGTCACTAGTGTGAGATTTCTCCAACTTCTTTATGTGGTCATTTAGTGCTATGAACTTTCCTCTTAGTACTGCTTTCATAGTGTCCCATAAGTTTGGGTATGTTGTACTTTCATTTTCATTGAATTCTAGAAAGTCTTTAATTTCTTTCTTTATTTCTTGCTTGAGCCAGTGGTGATTCAGTTGAGCATTATTCAGTTTCCATGAGTTTGTAGGCTTTCTGTAATTTACGTTGTTGAATTCTAACTTTAAGCCATGGTGGTCCAATAAAATACAGGAGGCTATTCCAATTTTTTTATCTGTTGAGATTTGCTTTGTGACTGAGTATGTGGTCTATTTTAAAGAAGGTTCCATGGGGTGCTGAGAAGAGGTATATTCTTTTGTGTTTTGGTGGAATGTTCTGTAGATGTCTATTAAGTCCATTTGAGTTGTAACATCTGTTACTTCCCTTAATTTCTCTGTTAAGTTTCTGTCTGGCAGACCTGTCCATGGTGAGAGTAGGGTATTGAAGTCTCCCACTATTAGTGTGTGGGGTTTGATGTGGGATTTTTGCTTTATTTCTGTTTCTTTTACATATTTGGGTGCCCTTGTATTTGGAACATAAATGCTCAGAATTGAGACTTCATCTTGATGGATTTTTCCTCTGATGACTATGTAATATCCTTCTCAATCTCTTTTGATTAATTTTAATTTGAAGTCTATTTTGTTAGATTTTAGGACAGCTACACCAGCTTGCTTCTTAAGTCTATTTGTTTGGAAAGTCTTTTCCCAGCCTTTTACTCTGAGGTAGTATCTGTCTTTGAAGTTGAGGTTTTCCTCATACATCTGTTTCCTGTATGCAGCAGAAGTGCTGTGGGATGGTCTGTATGTCAAATGTGTTGCTCTGATTGGTCAATAAATAAAACACTGATTGGCCAGTAGCCAGGCAGGAAGTATAGGTGAGACTAATAGAGAGGAGAATTTGAGAACAGGAAGGTGGAGGGAGACACTGCCAGCCACTGCCATGACAAGCAGCATATGAAGATGCCGGTAAGCCACAAGCCACATGGCAAGGTATAGATTTATAGAAATGGATTAATTTAAGATGTAAGAACTAGATAGCTAGAAGCCTGAGCCATTAGGCCAAACAGTTTAAATAATATAAGCGTCTGTGTGTTTATTTTATAAGTGGGCTGTCGGACTGCCGGGGCTTGGTGGGACCTGGAGAAAAAACTCTCCAGCTACACAGAAGGATGGATCCTGTTTTCATATCCATTCTGTTAGCCTGTATCTTTTTATAGGCAAATTGAGTCCATTGGTATTAAGGGATTTTAATGACCAGTGATTGTTAATTCTTTCTATTTTTTGGTGGTAGTGTTGTGTGTTTCCCTTCTTTGGGATTTGTTGGTGTGGGATTATATATGCCTGTGTTTTTGTGCATGCATCTAACTTCCTTAGGTTGGATTTTTTCTTCTAGTGCTTTCCGTAATACTGGATTTGTGGGTACGTATTGTTTAAATCTGGTTTTGTCATGGAATATCTTGTTTATTCCATCTACGGTGATTGAGAGTTTTGCGGGGTATAGTAGTATGGGCTTTCATCTGTGATCCCTTATTGTCTGCATAACATCTGTCCAGGATCTTCTGTCTTTCAGAATCTCCATTGAGAAGTTGGGTGTTATTCTAATAGGTCTGCCTTTATAAGTCACTTGGCCTTTTCCCTTGCAGCTCTTAATATTCTTTCTTTATTCTGTATATTTAGTGGTTTGATTATTATGTGGCAAGGGGACTTTTGGGGGGGGATCTAGTCTATTTGGTGTCCTGTAAGCTTCTTGTATCTTCATTGGCATTTCCTTCTTTAAGTTGGGAAAGTTTTCTTCCATGATTTTGTTGAATATATTTTCTATGCCTTTGAGTCGGTATTCTTCTTCCTCTATCCCTATTATTCTTAGGTTTGGTCTTCTCATGGTGTCCCAGATTTCCTGGATGTTTTGTGTTATGAATTTGTTGGCTTTAATGTTTTCTCAGACTGACAAATCTATTTCTTCTATTGTATCTTCAACACCAGAGATTCTCTCTTCCATCTCTTACATTCTGTTGGTTATACTTGCATCTGTAGTTCCTGTTCATTTACTCAGATTTTCCATTTCCAGCCTTCCCTCAGTTTGTGTCTCCTTTATTGTGTCCATTTCAATTTTCAAGTCTTGAAAAGTTTCCTTCACATGTTTGATTGTTTTTTCTTGTGTTTCTTGTCTTTCTTTAAGGGATTTATTGATTTCCTCAATTTTTTTGTTTGTCTTTTCCTTAATTTCTTTAAGCAAATTTTCCATTTCTTCTTTAAAGGCCTCTATCATCTTCATAAAGTGATTTTTAAAGTCATTTTCTTCTGCTTCTTCTATGTTGGGATGTTTAGATCTTACTGTAGTAGAACCCCTAGGTTCTGGTGGTGCCATATTGCTCTTTATGTTGTTGAATGTATTCTTGCACTGGCATCTACCTATCTCTTCCTCCAATCAGTACAAGTGGTGTCTGTGTCTCAGGGAGCTGCTCTTAGTTCAATAGGCACTAGTGGTGTTTGTTTCTCATGCAGCTGGTGGCATCTTGAGGGATGGGTGGGTTTGCGGGACAGAGTGGGACTTGTAGATTACAGGGTCCACTGTGGGGTGGTGGAAAGGCCTGCCCACAGGAGTCTTGCCTGCTGGTCTGCAACTGGGGCTGCAATGGGTGGGGGTAGAGAGGCATGGGTTGTGCCTGGGGGACTGGGGCCTAGAGACTGGGGTGACCAGCTTGGAAAACAGTCACTCACCTCTTGGTCCAATTGGAGCTGGTGGAGTCTGTGTCTCAGGGAGGAGCTAGGGTCTCAGTTGATGGGTGGGTTTGGGGCACAAAGTGGGGCTGGTAGATTACAGGGTCCACTGGGGTGGTGGGTAGGCCTGCCTGCAGTAGTCTTCCCTGATGACCTGCAACTAGGGCTGCCATGGGTGAGGGTAGATGGGCACGAGTTATGCCCCTAGGCCTAGGGCCTAGAGGCTGGGGTGACTGGCTAAGAGAACAGTCCTCACCTCTTGGTCCAGTTGGAGCTGGTGGAGTCTGTGTCTCAGGGAGCAGCTGTGGTCTTGGGGGATGGGTGGGTTTGGGGAATGGTGTGGGGCTTGTAGATTACAGGGTCTGATGGGTGGTGGTGGTCAGGCTTGCCTGCAGGAGTCTTGCATACTGGCCTGCAACTGGGGCTGCAATGGGTGGGGTAGGGGGTCACAGTTTATGCCCCATGGCCTAGGGCCTAGAGACTGGGGCTTTCTTTACTTCTTACTCCATGGCTTGCTGTATAGCTGGGTGGCTGGCCCCTAACGTCCTCCCTCTACTTTTCCTTTTCTCACTCTTTGATCTTCTCTTTCCAGATTTCTCCTCTTTTTCACTCTCTCTGCCTGCCGGCCCCACCTATCCTTTCTCCTGTCTAGCTATTGGCCATTCAGCTCTTTATTAGACCATCAGGTGTTTTAGACAGGCACAGTAACACAGCTTCACAGAGTTAAACAAATGCAACATAAAAGAATGCAACACATCTTTGCATCATTAAACAAATATTCCACAGCATAAACGAATATAACACATCTTAAAATAATATTCCACAACAAAAACTCAAGCAGGTAAAGTGACCAGGTGGTTTGTTTGAAAGTAGGACAACTTTAATAAAGGAATCCCAAGGAAATATACAATGAAAAAAATGGCATTTGTGCACTTTACACATGTGAGGTAATAAGACATGAACATGTCTGGGTTGGGGAGAATTCTTTGATGAGGGGATAGCAAGTGAAACAGCTCCAAGGTAAGAATAACTCAAATTTATTCAAGAAGGCATGGACCTGAATCACAGTGATAAGGGAAAGCTTAGTAGGACATGAGGTCACAGACAATCTGACTACTGCTTACAAGATCTACTTGCTTACTGTAGAAAAGGCTGAAGGGAAGCAAGAACAGAGATGATGATGAGGGGTCACTTGAAGTTCATAAAGCTAACAGAATTACTCTGATGGATAAGATATAGGATTCAAAGGTGAGAAAATACATATTTGCATGACACCCAACAGATCATAGTTTTGTGGGGGTTGTTTTATTGTTTTGCAAGGGGGATTACATTTTGCTCAGGAAATTCACAGACTGTGTTCAGGATTAACTGGTATAAATCAACGAATTGCCTTTGTGTGTGGCAGGTGGGAAGCTTTTTGCAATAAATGAACAATTGTGGTTTTGACTTTTCAGATAAAGCAGGTGTCCATGAAGCTTCTGAAGCTGTTCTGCGTAGGACTGTTGTTGTGCCCTGTGGTTTGTCTCTTGTTAGAGACAGCTACTCCTCCTTCAGCTTTACTTACCTTTGAAGTGAAAGAAAAAGCAGGATTGAAATCAGGTGCAGTGAGTGTATTTGCTATTAGGATGAATGCTCCTGACTTCGAAAGACAAAAGACTCAAGTCTCAGGTCAGGAAAAAAATTGCTTTCATACTGTTTTGACAAATGCTCCCTGAGGACAAGGGAGCAATTAAAGTTATTCTGGTTGGACTAAGGGAAGGTTTCAAAAAGGTAGTAAAATAGTTTTTAAAAAAAAGTGATAGTCAACTGATCCAGAGTGGGAACTCCTCAAAGCTCCATTTCCACCAGACACATACATGCTGATTTGATCTGTTCTGAAGTTCAAGTTCTATAAATGGTTGTGTCCTCTAAACTTCATGCACTAGACAGTTTAGTTTTCCCAGACTCTTTCCTTGGAGTCACATCAAATCCCCCTTCCCCAAATGTTCTAAGGGGAAGACTCAATATCTCCAGCTTAATGTAGAACAGCAGGCTTTCCTAAAAGTTCTTTTTCCCAATTGTCTTTACCCTTTCTTGTTCTACAGGGCTGGTGGCTTTCTCCTTTCTCTTTCTGGGACATTAACTTCCCTCAGCCTCCTTTAATACTTTTAGACATACTCTAGGTAACAACACATTAAGATTGTCTTAGATAATGCTTCATTTTCACAAAGTAGCCCTTCAGATATTTGAGGTGAACATAATTCTTCCCATTTGATTGATGGCATAAAATTATATTCATGTGAGAGTACCTTTATAAAATAATGTTTTTAGCTTGAAGCAACACAACAAAGTGTGTGTGTGTGTGTGTGTGTGTATGTGTGTGTGTGTGTGTGTGTGTGTGTGTGTGTGTGTGTGTGTGTGTATCATGTGTTCTGGGCAACTCCAAGTCCGTAATATCTGAGACAACTGTTTGATTGCCTTGACTTCTCAATGAATGCACATCCTCTTTCTGCAGGACTCCAGAGGTCTCGGATAAGCAAGTTAAAAAATCATCTGTCAGATTTCTTCAAGAGCTCCATACCTCTAGCAGCCATTTTTGTTTTTTTTGTCACCATAGCACTAATGGGGATCCTCTGCTGCCTCACGTAAGCTACTATACAATGAAGAGATGAAAGGAGAGGAAATGTGAGGGGTTGAGGGATAGAAACACTCAGGCTCCCCATCAGCTGCTCATTTGAGAGCTGAGAGCTGAGTTTCAAGAAAAAGCACTCTGGTAGCAAAACTCTGAAAGGCCCTTTTAAAAATCTTCAGTGTATGATAAGAGTCAGAGCATAAGGAGGAACCTATGACAGTATTCAAGGGTATTAAAAAAGATGAGGCCAGAGAGTAATTATCCAGTTTTCAAGATTAAGTAGATGAGAGTAGAAAGTAGCAATATAGAACCAAAAAAGTCAAGTGACTTTTTTTAAATTTATTTATTTTTATTTTATGTGCATTGATGTTTTGCCATGGTTGTTGGGTCCCTTGGAACTGGAATTACAGACTGTTGTGAGTTGCCATGTGGGTTCTGGGAATTGAACTTGGATCCTCTGGAAGAACAGTCAGTGTTCTTAACCACTGAGCCATCTCTCCAGCCCATCTCAAATTCCTTTTAAATTCACTGATTATTATTAGCTATGATTTTGAGAGAAATTTATTGCCAAGGGAAAAAACAAGCTGGCATTAAATGAGCCATCAGTTGTAAACAATTCTTAAATACTTTGATCTTCCAGTAGCCCACCAACTTTGAAAGCCCCTAAGGAGGGTATGTTCCTCAACAGCTGCTATGGAGGCAGCCATAGAGAATAAAGGACTTGAAGAGCCTCCCAGACAGTGGACAATGGGCCAGAAAAGTCCTCCTAGAATGCAGAATCTGAGCCTAATCAAGGTCTGCCTAGCAGGAATCCGGAATTCTTACTCTCTTGTGTCTCTCATTGTTCCCCCTTTCCAAATAGGAATGTTTATGATGGTTACCATTTTATAAGCCATCATCGTTATAGGGTATGGTGACTGAGGTAGATAACTTGTTTTTAGTTCATAGATCACTTAACCAAGCAGAACCATTCCCATACTAGAAAAAGCAAGCCTTACCCAGATACTCTGGACTTTGAACTGGATGACAGGAACTGTAGCCTTGTGAAAAGGGTATACTATAGGTCAGATGTTCTAGAAGCACACAGGGAGACAGGTATTTGATATCCAGGGTATTGTAACTAGGTATTGATGCCTGTAGAAGGCAGACAGAGGCATGTGAACTTCCTTACAAGTCCCACCAAGCCTTGGCTGACCCCCATCATATTTGTCCTATAGTATCCTGAATCAGACCATCATATTCCCATTTTGAACATTATTGAATGGGGGTTGCAATAAGAAGTACAAGGCATCTCTCTGCAGCAGAGGCAAGCTTTGAAGGAGTTAACTCTAGAGGCTGTCTGCAGCTAGAGTAACAAGTCTTTTCTCAAAGGAGCATCTGGGTGGCAGGTTTCCATATGTATCACATGGCGGTTGTATTCCTTATATGAAAGGAAAAGTAAACAGATAATGAGTGATAAGAAAGGTCTTTTTCCTTCTTTTCAAGAAAAATATGACAATTTGAAAGCAAACCCTCACTTAAATGAAACACAAAACACAAGAGACATTGATGAAAATATATAAAAGATATAGCACACATGATTTAAAAAGGAAGCAGAGCTTTAATGGAGAAAAATTGTTTAGCGAAAATAATGTTAAAGAAAAAGTAATAGATATAGGAGATACATTATTTCTTTGATGAAGAGAACAAAAGCCAGGAAATAAAAAAACCACAAAGTTAATTTTTTTCACTGTAGAAATAAAAGAAGTTTTGAGTCTATAGTCATAAAGGGAACATGGTAGTGGACACACAGTAGAGTCTCAATAATACTCTTTGTTAGAACATTTTACAATAGGGACTGCAATAGCCTCTTTGTGCACCTTTTCCCATCCTGTATATTTCTATTAACCACAAGCTGCAGCTATGATAAATGATTAAGCCATCAGCTCATTAACTGAGGCAATCACCTGAGAAAACTGGTAAATTACCCAGTGCTGTGGAAGCAGTACTGGCAACCAAGAGGAGTCACTGGCACTGGCAAGTACACAAACATATATATGTAAGCAAAACATTATTTATTCATATAGACACCATAATGTTCATTTGGAAGGATACTTATGTGGAAATACTATTGAGTGAAACAAACAGATTATAATAAGCATATAGTTTAGCCCAAATTATTATTAAAAACTAAGTGTAGGGCCTGCAGAGATGGCTCAATTAATAAAGGTATTTGGTCATACTCTACCACAACTTCTGAATCATACTACAAGTACATTTTTGTGTGTATGTGTGCTTTATATTAATGTATGTGAGCATGGTATGTGTGTGTGTTTCATGCACATGTATGTGTTTGTGAATGTGTGCCTTAGGCCAGAGGAGGGCATGGTGTTATGCTGTAACACTGTCCACTTTATTCCTGTTGAGACAGTGTCTCTCACTGAATCTAGACAAAGGCTAGGAACCAACAAGCCCAGGAGTCTTGTCTCTGTCCCCCATAGCACTGAGTTATAGGTGGGCATGACTATGCTGACCTAGAGACCAAGAGAGTGGATAGGAATGCAAACAGTTCAACATTAACCATCATATCTTCTTTTCTTAGCTTTTTTGTAGGTGAACCAATCCACTGAAGAACTGAAAGACTTAGTAGGGAAAGTATGGTATCTGACTCAATGGATTCCAAGAGCTAGAGAATGTGCTATGTGCTTAAAGTGAGATTAAATTATTTTTTCCATCTTAAAATACCTTTGCTTTCATTTTTCCTTTTAAAAGATGCAGTTAAAAAACATAAATAGGCCAGGCGGTGGTGGCACACACCTTTAATCCCAGCACTTGGGAGGCAGAGCCAGGTGGATCTCTGTGAGTTAGAGGCCAGCCTGGGCTACAGAGTGAGTTCCAGGAAAGGCGCAAAGCTACACAGAGAAACCTTGTCTCAAAAAAAAGTAGGAAAAAAAAAACATAAATAGCTTTAATACAGATTTTATTATAAAAGTAATATTTATTATAGAAAATGCAGGAAGATAAAAAGGTATTCAGAATTATAGCACCTAGAAATAAATGTTGTTAACAATTTAATGTATTTCCTTGTCTTAGTTAGGTTTCTATTACTGTGAAAAAACATTGTGACTACCACAACTCTTATAAAAGAAAACATTCAATTGGGGCTGGCTTACAATTTCAGAGGTTTAGTCTATTATCGTCATGGAGGGAAGCATGGTGGCATGTAGGCAGACATGGTGCTGAAGAAGGAGCCAAGAGTTCTACATCTGGATTGGCAGGCAGCAGGAAGCAAGAGAGAGACTGGGCCTCAAAGCCCACCCTGCAGTGACATACTTCCTCCAATAAGGCCACATTTACTCCAATAAAGTCACACATCAAATAATGCCACTCCTTATGAGCCTATGGGAGGCATTTTCATCCAAAGCACCACTCTCTTTTTGAGATTTTTATCAATGTATATATTACTTGTTTCTCAAAGTCTGTAAAACAATAGTTCTGTTTAAATAAATGTTATAAAATAACAGGGCTCTGTCATCAATTAGGTTAGGGAGATGCTTGATTAATCACATATAAATATGATCATTTGCTCCCCAAATTTTAAGAACCTTTGATAGAATAATACAAATATCGACAGAGGATAAAACAAGGAGTATTTTATAAACTGATTTTTTTAACATAGTGAACATAATATGTGATTTAACTACCTCCAAATATAGTATTTAAGGTATTTCTGTGGATTTGGTATTATAAATATAATACAAGTAATAGTTTAAATTTTAATTTTCTTTTTCCCTCTTGCTGTTGAATTTAAAATCATTCATTCCAGGGATGTGTATTGAATATTTTCTGTAAACCAGGCACTGTTCTGAGTAGGTAATACTAGCTCTGGCTATTATTATTAGAGGATTTGGTACAGCCAGACACTCTAAATGTTATATTATGTTCCTTAACATAAATTGCTAAAAGTAGAATTGTTGGGTTATATTCCATGATCATATTAGGTTTTAAAATATTATTCCACATACTGGTTGTATCTATTTGTACTTTAGTCCCTCAGCTCTCCTTAAGGTGTCCTCAAGACTATGTTATTTTAGCTGGACATGGTGGTGCACACCTTTAATGCCAGCACTAGGCAGGTGGATCTTTGAGTTAGAGGACAGTCTGGTCTATAGAGTAAGTTCCAGGACAGCCAGGGCTACATAGTGAGATCCTACCTGTTGAAAGAGAGATTGTGATCATGTTATTTTAGACTGGAGAGATGGTTCAGAGAATAAGAGCACTTGCTGTTCTCCAGAGTACCTAGGTTCAGTTCCCAGCACCCACAGTGTGGTTCACAACCATCTGTAACTTCAGTTCCAAGGAATATAATGCCCTCTTGCTGGCCTTTGTCGGCACCAGTGATGCACATGGCACACACACATAAATTCAGGTGTAGATGAATTTCTAAACTGTCTTATTAAATAAAAACCATGGACCTAATATGGGGTGAAAGCCTTAGAGAGATCAGGGAAATAGGGAAAGCCACAGCTAACCTTACTTCATCAACTCGGCAGCTTCCAAATGTGAGTTACTTCCCATCTACCTATGTCTATATGCCTTGCTTTTCTGCCCTCTCATTGGCTATCTTAGCCCAGCTACCTCACTTCCTTGTCACTGCCTGTCTGTACAGACCTACAGGTCTCTATGGTTGTTACTGGGATTAAAGGCATGTGTCACCATGCTTGGCCTAGTATGGCCTTGAACACACAGAGACTCTGCCTGCTAAGTGATCGGATTAAGGGAGTGTTCTGCATGACTTCTTGTTTACTTAAAATGGCTGGCCTTTGCCCCTGATCTCCAGGCAAGCTTTATTAAAGCACAAATAAAATATTATCACGTTTTAGCACAAATAAAATATCAACACATTCAGACAAAACCCTGATACACATAAAATAATTTTTTATTAAAATAAAATAATTTGGGGCTAGTGTCTCACTATATAGCCTTTGCTGGCCTGGAAGTTACAGAAATCCACCTGCCTCTGCCTCCCAAGTTCTTGGATTAAAGGCATGTGCTGCTACACCCAGCTTAATTTTTTTTTTTTTTTTTGGTTTTTCAAAACAGGGTTTCTCTGTGTAGCTTTGCACTGTCCTGGAACTCACTCTGTAGCCCAGGCTGGCCTTGAACTCACAGAGATCCACCTGCCTCTGCCTCCCGAGTGCTGGGATTAAAGGCATGCACCACCACTGCCTGGCAAATTTTTTTAAGATCTTAAAAATAATATTGTGTTAATTCCTTGGTGTTTTGTTTTGTGTACAAGACAAGATACTTCTCTGTAGCTCTGGCTGGCCTGAAACTTACTATGTAGACCAGTTTGGCTTTGAACTCATAGCAATGCCTTGCCTCAGCCTCATGAGTGCTGAAAATACAGGGATGAACCACTCCACTCAGGCTTTTTTTTTCCTTGAAGGCAGATTTCACTATATTGTCAGAGTGCCCCAAACTCATTGACCAAATAATCTTCCTTCCTAAGCTTCTTGAGTGGCTAGATATGTAAACACATGTCACAATGCCTGGAATTCCTGGCTTTAAAAACATGTTTAATTATGCCATTTTTCTTTCTACTTAGTGCCTCCAGTTTTTTTTTATAATCCTTTTTAAGTAAGACATACTAATTGCATAAAATATGAGGGTTTTTTTGAGATGAGGTCTCACTGTGTAGTCCCTGGCTGACCTGAAACTCACTATGTAGACCAGACTGGTTTTGGAGAAATCCTCCTGTTATTTATTAAGTGGTACAATGTTATTTATTAAGCGGCACTGTTTACCATGCGAGAGAAGCCACAAGGTACAACAAAGCCCACTATAAGCCTTTATTAAGGAAAGGGAACAGAAGGGGTGTGCATAGGCCTAAAGAATGACCATGCAGGAAGAGGGGGGAGGAATAGGTGGAACCCACTTTTATAGATCCCCCTGCACATGCACATATGGGCTTACATAGCTATGCCACGCATGCGCATAGATTATGTGATCACGCTGTGTGCAAGTTACATGATCATGCAGCACATGGATTACATAGGACATAAGGCCCTGGGATGACTAAGCATCTTGCCTGGCTACTGGACAGCACACGTGTGGTCATGTAGCTGGGGGAGTGGCTAGGAATTCTGACACCTGCTTCTACTTCCCAAGTGCTGAGATTATAAGCATGCACCACTAATTCCTGGCATCACTGTGAAATTACACATATGTATAAGGCCTTTTGATCATATTTACTCCCCAACTCACACTTACCCCCCCTTTTTCTTGTTCCTGCCCACATCCATATCCCTAATAGTTCTTCCTCACACACACACACCCAAGTCAATTCACATGAGTGAAACATGCAATACTTGATTTTCTGAGTCTGGCTTATTTTGCTTAACATGATGATCTGCACTTCCATCCACTTCCTGAAAAAATGACAAGATTATGACTAAATAAAGCCTTATTGTGCATAGGTCACACATTTTCTTTTTCCATTCACCCATGGGCGTGCCCCTAGGCTGCTTCTATGACTTGACATTGTGAATTGTGCCACAATAAACATGGGTATGTAGATAACTCTATTGTGTGATGTTGTGTGATGTTTTCTGGGGAGACCCAAACAAACATCTATTCACTCCAGATAAGGCACCAACAACAGACCAAAGAAACAATTCCACCCTCATTAGCTTGGTTAACTAATGTGCTTATTGGGATTACTTACAGGAGTATTGGTATCTTAGTTAGGGTTTCTATTACTGCAACAAAACACCATGAACAGAAAGCAAGTTGGAGAGGAAAGGGTTTACTCAGCTTACACGTCCACATTGCTGTTCATCACCAAAGGAGGTCAAGACAGGAACTCAAGCAGGGCAGGATCCTGGAGGCAGGAGCTGATTGATGCAGAGGCCATGGAGGGGAGCTGCTTACTGGCTTGCTCTTCATGGCTTACTCAGTCTGCTTTCTTATAGAACCCAGGACCAGCAGCCCAGAGATGGCACCACCCACCAAGGGCTGGTCCCTCCACCGTTCATCACTAAGTGAGAAAATGCCTTACAGCTGGATCACATGGAGGCATTTTCTCAATTAAGATTCCATCAATTCAGATTTATGTGTCAACTTGACATAAGGCTAGGTAGCACAATTGGTAAAGGGTTACATACAGGAGTATGACTAACTCAAAGGTGGGTGCATCACTGAAAAGTCCACTTCAGCATGGGAAATCACTCGAAAATGCTGTATCCCAATAGCTCCCTGTAAAACTTGCAGACAGCCTGTTGGGAGAGTTTCTCCCCCATAACAATTGTTTGCTGCTTATATAACCTTAGAGAGGGGCCTTGTAAATCTTGTTTCAATTTTCTGAGCCTTCTAAAGTTTTTTTTTTTTACTTCCTTCCTCTTTCTTCCTCTTCCCTATGTGAGATAATGTTTCAATTCATAGGAAATCCCTGTACAACATATGCTAATGTTAATTCATTTGGGTATGTACTCTGCAAGGATATATCTGAATATTGTTCTATTTCAAGTTTTTTAAGGAATATCCATACTGATTACCATAGTGGGATACACCAGTTTACATTCCCACCAGCAGTGAATGAGGGTTACGTTCCCCCCACATCCTTGCCAGCATTTGTTGTTATTGGTTTTCTTTATTTTTTTAAGATTTGTTTTTATTTCATTTATACAGGCATTTTACCTGCATGTATGTTTGTGTATCACATGTGCGCAATACCAGCAAGGGCCAGAAGAGGGTGTCAGACCTCTTAGAACTGGAGTTGCAGAGGGTTGCCGGCCACCATGTGGGTTCTAGTAATTAAACCCCAGCCTTCTGCAAAACCATCAAGTGCTCTTAACTACTGAGTTGCCCCCTCAGCCCCTTTGCTTATTTTTAAGATTAGTACTTTTGCTTATTGGTCAATATGAACTCCTTTTATAATCTATATACTAATCTTTTGTAAGGTATTTTGTGTACACACACACACACACAAAATGATGTATATGGGAAATGTTTTTTATTTAATGTGAAGATTACATTTTCACTATTGGCATGATTTTTTAATTTTTATTTTATTTTATTTTTGTTGTTGTTTTGTTTTGTTTTTCCATGTAGGGTTACTCTGTGTAGCCCTGGTTGTCCTGGAACACACTCTGAGGACTAGGTTGGCCTCGAACTCATAGATTCACCTGCCTCTGTGACTGAGTGCTGGGATTAAAGGTATGTGCTCCACTCCATGATATTTTTTAAATGAGAAATATTTAATGTGATAATTGTTGCTCTTGGTATTTACAAAATCTTTTTCTCCACCAAAGACATGGAGGAATTCTAACATTGTTTTTCTGAAAGTTTCCAATTTTGTCTTTCATGTTTATGTCCTTAAGCTTCTTGAAATTGATTTTTTTGTAGTGTGACTACAATCTCATTACTTCATATCTTTGAAAGTCACAATTTTCCACACATGAACTTTGAGCTGAACTTCTATACCTAAAGGCAGTTCTAGGAATCAAGAAAAACAAATAGTTGTCATAAATTCCAAGAAGCAATAAATTCCAAGGAGCAAGAGCAGATTCTGAACAATGACTACCTTGAACTGAAGCTGACCAACCATAAAAGGCATGGAAATGTTGAAAGACAGCTGTGTGAGCACCTATCCTGTGCTCTGAGTCAGCCACCTTGCCCTCCAGTACTTTTCCATTCTCACCTTTGCCCCAGGAAGCACATCAGCTGATTTTTGCTCAAGGAGTCACTCTGTATTCAGTTCTTCCAACTACAGTAGTGTGGATTCAGTATTTGCTTCACCTTTAATTAGTCTCAGTTTCTGTTTTTATATGAGTACCTAGTATGCCTAGTACTACCCAATGAGACTATCCTTTCCCTATTACTGTAAAAAGCCACCTCAGTGGTTCCAGATGTAGAACTCTAAGCTACTTCTTCAGCACCATGTCTGTCTGAGTGTTGCCATGCTCCCCACCATGATGAATGACAATGGACTAAACCTCTGAACTGTAAACAAGCTTCACTTAAATGCTTTCTTTTATAAGAGTTGCTACACTGGGGCTGGAGAGATGGCTCAGCAGTTAAGAGCACTGGCTGTTCCAGAGGTCCTGAGTTCAATTCCGAGCAACCACATGGTGGCTCACAACCATCTGTAGTGGGATCTGATGCCCTCTTCCACCATAAAGGTGCACATGCAGATAGAGCACCCATATACATAAAATAAATAAATAAAATCTTTTTTAAAAAAATAACATTTATGAAGAAAAGAGTTGCTATGGTCATGGTGTCTCTTCACAACAGTAGAACAGTGACTAAGACAATATCTTTTCAACAAATTGTGTGGATTCACATGCTCTCCAGTATTTAATATTGTTAATTTTTTAATTTGATAATGAATGGGGGAGTGCAACAGCATTTCATTATAATCTTAATTTGCATTCAGTCCATATCTTCATATATATATTGGCTGTCTTAGTCACTGTTCTATTGCTGTGAAGAGACACCATGACCAAGGGAACACTTATGAAAGAAAGCATTTAATTGGGGGCTTGCTTACAGTCACAGAGTTTTAGTCCATTATCATTATGACAGGGAGCATGGCAGCATGCAGGCAGGTGTTGGAGCAGTAGCTGAAAGCTATATCCTGATCCATAGACAGAACTACAGAGAGTGGCACTGGGCCTGGCTTTTAAAATCCCAAAGCCCACCCCCAGTGACACACTTTCTCCAACAAGGCCGCACCTACTCCAGGAAGGCCACACTTCCTTCCTAATCCTTCTAATATTATCAAAAAGTGCCACTCCCTGGTGACTAGCCATTCAAATATATGAGCATATGGAGGCCACTGGCTGTGTGTGTTTCCTCCATTGTGAAATGTTTACTCATGTCTTTTGTCCATTTCTTTACGGGACTGTTTTTTTGTTAATTTGTAGTCCTTTTGTTCCCAGTCCTACGAAGGCCCCAGTAACAAACCAAAGTTGTAGTCTATGGAAGCTCTTCCTGGAAAACAAAAGAATTTATTGGGCTTACTTACAGAGCATGGGTGAAGGGTTACTGATTAGAGCAAAGCACCACACTGGAAAGTCTTTATCCCACATGAATGATGGCTTCTCCATAACCGCACAGATAGGGCTTCATTCTGTTAACCTTCCTCAGTTTATATACACTAGTCCCTCCCCAAGACCCTGAACAATTAGGACAAAATTACATACAACTGGTTGAGAAGAATGGCTGAAAACTCAAGTGAGAGTCCTATGATCTCCCATGTGCCCTCCTTCTATGAGGGAAAATATACAGTTAATACACTCAGCTATGATGATCTTTTGCTAGCAGACACAGATGAATTAATGAAGATGGCAGCTGTTTGGCTCAGAGGATAGTGCTGCACAACATCTTTATACATTCATGATAGGAATCCTTTGTTGCTTTTACATATTGAAAATATTTTCTGCTAATGTACATCAAGTCCTTTTTGTCATTATATTTATTATTAATTTTTCTTTTGTGTGTCTACATGTGTGTATGAGAGACATACAGAAAGAGAGAGGTGTATGCATCCATGTATGTGTAGGTTCACACACCCCATGCATATACAGAAAAAGGAGGATGACCTATGTGTTCTGTTCTATCACTCTTCACCCTATTTCCATAAGACAAGCTCTCTTACTGAAACTGGAGCTATGCTGACAGCCAACAGATCTTATTATTTCTCCCTATAGCTCTGGGGTTATAGGCATGTGTGGCCATGACCACAATTTTAAGTGGATGCTGGGAATTCAAACTGAGGTCCTCCACTGTCAATAGGACAAAACAGCAGCCTACAGAATGGGAAAAGATTTTCACCAACTCCACATCTGACAGAGGGTTGCTCTCCAAAACTGTAAAGAACTCAAGAAACTAGATATCAACAAACCAAACAATCCAATTAAAAATGGGGTACAGATCTAAACAGAATTCTCAACAGAGGAATCTCAGATTGCTGAGAAACACTTATTGTTCAACATCCTTATCATCAGGGATATGCAAATCAAAACTACCTTGAGATTCCATCTTAACACTTGTCAGAATGTCTAAGTATAAAAAGCACAAGTGACAGTTCATGTTGGAGAGGATGTGGAGCAAGGGAATCACTCCTCTATTGCTAGTGGGAGTGCAAACTTGTACAGCCACTATGAAAATCAATATTGCAGTTCCTCTGAAAACTGGGAATTGATATACCTCAAGACTCAGCTATACCACTCTTGGACATATACCCAAAGGATGCTCCATCATACCATGAGGACACTTGCTCAGCTATGTTCATAGCAGCTTTTTTTCATAATAGCCAGAAACTGAAAACAACCTAAATGTCCCTCAGCCAAAGAATGGATAAAGAAAATGTGGTGCATTTACACAATGGAATATACCCAGATGTTTAAAAAATAATGACATCATGAAATTTGCAGGCAAATGGATGGAACTAGAAAAAACTCACCCTGAGTGAGGTAACCCAGACCCAGAAAGACAAACATGCAATGTACTCACTTATAAGTGGACATTAGCTGTTAAGTAAAGGCTAATCATGCTACAATCCACAGACTCAGAGAAGCTAAGTAATAAGGAAGGCTCAAGGGGAGATGCATGGATATCCCTGAGAAGGGGAAATGGAATAGATTTTGAGGGTGGACTGTGGGCAGGTGGGGATGTGAATAGGCAGGATCAGGTGATAGGGGAGTGATGGATGGGAAGAGTACTGGAAGAGACCACTGGAATTGGGGGGCATTCGGGGAGCCATGTAGAAACCTAATGCAGTAGAAACTCTCTAGAATCTACAAGAGTGACCCTAGAGAAGTCTCCTAGTAATGAAGGATATGGAGCCTGAACCAGCCATCTTCTATAACAAGGCAAGGCTCTTATCAGTGGGACTGAGACATCAATCCAGCACAAAACCTTCGACTTACAATCTGTTCTGCCTCAAAGATGTACTGGGGGTAATCGTGGCACAGAACTTGCGGGAGTGGCCAAACAATGACTGCTCCAACTTGAGGCCCACCTACACCATGAGAGGGAACCCACAATAACACTACATGGATGGCCAGGAACCAGAGGCTGGTTATCCCAGAGACCCAGGATAGAACCAAATATCACTGGCATTAAAAAAAAAGTCAATGAAATGATTCCTAGTGATATTTTGCTATACTCATAGATCAGTGCCTAGGATAATCATCCTCAGAGAGGTATCATCCCCAACTGATGGGAGCAGATGCAGAGACCCACAGCCAAACACTAGATGCAACCAGGGGAACCCTGCAGAAGAGTGGAATGGGAAGGATTGTAAGAGCCAGAGGAGTCAAGAACATCACAAGAACACATTCACAGAATCAACTAACCAGGGCTCATAGGGGCTCACAAAGACTGAAACAATAGTCTCTGTATGGGTCTGAGCTAGGTCCTCTGCATATACGTTATGGTTATGTAGCTTGGTGTTCTTGTGGCACTCCTAATAGTTGGAGTGGGGGCTGTCTCTGACTCTTTTTCCTGCTTTTGGAACCAGTTTCCTCCTGCTGAATTGCCTTGTGCAGCCTTGATATGAAGCTATATGCCTAGTCTTATTGTAACTTCTTAGGTCATATTCGGAGGATATCCCTGGGAGACCTGTTTTTTTGTTTTGTTTTGTTTTTTGTTTTTTGTTTTTTTAAGAGAAACAGAGAAGGAGTGGATCTGGGGGAGAAGTGAGGTAGGGTGGGGACTAGGAGTAGTGGAGGGAGAGGAAACTGCAGTAGGTATGTAATGTATGAGAAAAGAATTTAATTTAAAAAAATAAAATAAAAACTAGGGAACCAGAACAAAACAATAACCTCAGGTCCTGATGCTGGAACAGAAAGTAATCTTAGTCAATGAATCATCTTCCCATTCCCTTATAGTTTGGGGCTTGTTTGTATTTTAGAAAATGTCTGATGCAGCACATGTTGGTCTCAATTCACCATGTAGTAAAGCTGGATTTAAACTCAAGATCCTCCTGTATTTGCCACCCAAGTACTGAGATTACTTGGATATGTGTCACTATGCCTAGTTCTCTTTTGTTTTGTTTTTTAAAAAACGTTCTTCTTTTTCCTTTTTTTTTTTTTGTTTGTTTTTGGAGACAAGGTCTTAGTATCCTAGGCTGCCTTCAAATTCACTATGTGACTGAGGATGACTTTGAACTTCTGATCCTCTTACCTCCACCTCTCAAATGCTAGGATTATAGGCATGCACTATCATGAGTAGTGTGCGTATTACGAGGGTTTTTGGTTTTGTTTTTTGTTTTGTTTTGTTGGTTTGGGCATGCTAGCTAGGTAGTCCACCAACTGAAGTTCATCCCTATTTGGATATCACATAAAGCAAGGTTCCAATTTCATCTTTTCCAGTTCCAGCTTCAGTTAATGAAAGGCTCTCTTTACTCACCTAGCCATTTTTATTGTTTAGTACCCTTGTATATGTGCACAAGTGTGTTACAGAGTTGTCTATTCTGTAACATTGTTCAATGTATCCCCTTTCTCTGAACCAATCTCTCCTCCTTCTCCCTTCTCCCCTCCCCTCTCCCCTTTATTCTCTCTCCACCTAAAACTAGTTCCTCTAGGGATATGGGTAGGGTATAAGTTATCAATCATGTGAAGTCAGGGTTTTAGGACAGGGTTCCCAAGGAGCCTGTAGGCCCAGTAAACATTCATTTTGCTCAGAAAGCCTTTCATTCTTATCCAGGACATTTGGATGTTTAGGGATCTTACTCTGACCCTTAAAGATTGTTCCATTTGCTTTCGCTGATTCCTAGAAATTGTGTGGCATCAACAGCAGGAGAGATGGCCTAAGGTAAATAAAACCAGTTTGCTCTTGAGGGCAATCTCGTCTTTCATCACTGAACAGCATACACCAATGTAAATGATGGTACCAGCAGCACAGGAGTATAAAGGCATTTTCACAAGTCTAAACCTGGAAAGGTTCATTGGCCTTGTGACCACACTGATTTAAGAGCCTTGACTCTTGTCAACCCCCTACATTCTTTAGGCTCCATTGGGAAGCTGGCTGATTCCTGATGGTCCGATCTATCTGGATGTAAAATCCATTCCTGGGTTGCCTCAGCTAGGAACCAGGGGCCTGCTGGTTGCAACTCGTGGGTAGTAAAGGGGCGGCAGATGCAGTAGCTGAACGTTTCAGGATCCGCTCCGGTAGTTCACAGGCCGTGCGGGTAAAAGTGAGATGGAAGCTCCCGTCTCAGAATTCCATCTTTCAGGGATGCAGGCTGCGCATCTCGTCAGTGCCCGCAGAGGCGTGGCAAGAACGGAGCTTCCAAGCAGCCCTAAGCTACTCCTTCTCCAATCGCTAGGCACCAGGAAGGCCAAGGCGTGGGTGGGCTTATGGGCGGGCCAGGGCGGGAAGTAGGCGGAGCGTGGGTACTGCTACACCCGTCCCTCCTGGCTCTGAGCCTGCAGGGTTGTGGCTGGCGCAGCTCTAGGTCCCTTCCTCCTCCACTGCCCGCGCCACCTTGGCCGCCCCAGTCTCCCACGCCTCCGAGCAGGCCGCAGTAACTCAGTTTGCGGTTCCTGGGCTCAAGGCTCTACGGCTCCAGCGTCACGGTGTCCCTGCTCCTGCGAGATGACGCTCAAGTCGAGCAAAGGAGAGGGTAGCAACAGCATGCGCACCGCGCTCTCGGACCTCTACCTGGAGCACTTGCTACAGAAGCGCAACCGACCTGAGGTTAGAGGGACCCCTGGGGTCCTGGGGGTTCGGGTTGGATCTTGGCTCTAGGCCTTTCCGTCTACTTCTGGATTTGTCCTATCCGTAGCCTTGTTCCTAGGCGGTCTGCCCCAGAACGGCCTGATCTTGAGTGTCCTGTCCCCAGGGTGGAGGCCTTAGCTTTGGGCAGGGTTCATGCTGAGATCTGGGTGTGGTGGATAGTTGCCTGGGGCAGCCTTCTTGGGTGAAAATCCTGAGAGGCCGGCCAGGACCCAATGCTTACTGAGGTCAAAGAAAACTTGCTCATGGATGAAAGTCGAGTAACAGAAAGACTTTAAGAAGAAAAATAAAAGACTTCAAGGAACACATCCAAGAGAAAATCTGCCTGGTTGGTGAGCGTTTGTGTTCAGTCTCAACAACAGACATTATTATGAAAGCCAACTTCGTGCTCTAAAAAGCTCACTCAGTGTCCCTCTGCATTTCATTTCAGCAGGTCCCCTTGTGCTACGTTGTAAATTAGGGTAGACTTCATATTCCAGTGTTAAACAGTAAATAGCTATTAATCTGGTGTCAGAGAGGCCCCCAGAGGAGGTTATGATTATATTCTGTGTAGCATGTCTCCCCCCCCCCCCAAATTCAGTAGGTTATAATGCTGAACCACCTACTTACCCTGCTTCCTCTACTCTCTAGACCCTTCTCCTGGGAAATTTATGGAGCTGCTTGTGATACAGCAAAGCTGGCTTTGTGACAAGCTGGTTAAACAACATATGTTACTTAAACAAAATGTTCAAAAATGATACTAGGTGAAACTGAGAAAAATAAGTACAAAAACCTTGCAGGAATGGTATCTTGAGCAAAAAACCCTGTTATGTGTTTTGATCACTTTTTTTAGATGAAGGGAAAAGAAAAAGAAAAAGTGAAGAATTGGTAAGAAAAAAAATTCATGTTATGATACTTGTATTTTGGTTCCTCAATTCTGGAGCTTTGTTTCCTTTTCTTCACCTCTGGTGTCATTTTCCCTCCCCCAGCCAGTTTTGGAAATACAGTTATTTAATCTTGCCTTTCTATGCTCCACACCCACAGTACTCTTTCAGTAACCCTGACAGAGCAATTCAGTACTTAGGAGAAGAACCTGTGTACCAATTAAACGTCAGCAAATTTTATCTTTCCTGCTGGCAAGTAGGAAGACATTTTGCTTTTTGTTTGTTTGTTGTTTTGAGACAAGGTCTCACCCTGTAGTTCAGGCTAGCTTGTAACAGGTCTCACTATATTTATTGTCCTGACTGGCTTTGAACTCCTGGCAGTTCTCCTGCCTCAACCTCCAGAGTGGTGGGATTATAGGCATAAGCCAGCAAGCCACACTTCAGGACATTTTTAATTGTCACAACTAGATGGATTTAATTTTTTACAGCAAGGAATTATCAGACCCCCCAAATGTCATGACTGCTGAAAGAAACATCTGTCCCTGGTGTTCTAGTTCAGTGTCTTACTTAAGGTTAGCAAATAAAGAGCAAAGAACAGAACTTATGTGGTAAAACTCTAGTCTACTTAAGCCTCTGTGGCTACAATAAAACCAGATTCCTATTTGTAAGGTATCTAAGTCTTCCAGGTTTTGAAAAATAAAAGTCATAAATATTCTGGAAGTGAAGGACAGGGAAGGAAGAAAACTAAGAGACCATACTAGGTACTGAGGAAACTGGGGCAAAGACTAAGTAATTTGAAAATGACAATTTATTTTCTAGTATACATTCTCTGAAAACACAGACCTTGAATGGAAATATCCCCTTCTCAAATGAGACAATCAGACCCAAGAAGAAGCTCTTTCTTTGGTAGAATGATAATCAGGAGCAGACTCATTGACCATGCTCCCTATTGACTCAGCCAAGACTTGCTTTCTGCTATTCTACCTGAAATGTATGGCATTGAACCTTAGTTTCTTCTTCATAGGCTGTTCTATTTTGCTTAGAGTCTTGTTTGCCCCTTATATCCTGGATTCTACAGAATGCAGGCTTCAGCAATTCTGGGCACTCTGCAGTGCTTCACAGCCCCCTACACCTCCTTCAGAGGAAACATCTGCAGCACAGTTCAAAGGGCAGAGACAGTTTCTCAAAGGAAGTTGAAATTTTAAAAAAAATAGATGAAAATAACTGGCAGGGATGGGGCAGAGGTAGTGGGGGTGAATAGAGCAGGGGCAACTATAGTTGACTTTCTTATTTAAACTAATTGGCTTCAGAACAAGTGACAGTAAACTAGTGAGCACAGGAATGAACAAACATTTGTGCAACTTACTGTTAGGCTCTCTGCCAACTGCTTCCACATGGAGAACTTAGAATGCCCAGTCCAAGGAGATGAGTGACCCTAAATACAGAAGAGCTTGGGAGCTCCTTAACACCACCTGCCAGCTTTGTGTAGCCCCCTGGCTGGGCCCATCTGATGTCCACAAGTACCCAAGTACCCACCCTTCACATGGACATAACCTGTTTGACTTTGTGAGGGGGGGGACTACAACAAAAAAGCTAGAGAAGCCATGAAACCAACAATTCCCCAAGGAAGTATAGAGATTAGAGTTATTTAACTATAAATGATAAGAACTGGGGAGACAGGAAGGCCCAAGAATCAGGATTTTCTGGCAGGTGTTGTCTTAAAATCATACATTAACTAGAGCTTTGTTTCTCAGGCACTAAATACATATATCAATCCAAAGGCCACATGTTTTAAAGTCCTTGGCTGATTTGCTTTATCTGCCCAGTGCACTCTGGACACATGCATAGGCTTCTTCCACTGAAATAAAACAGGAAACACAAGCAGCTCCATTTCACCTAGAACACCAAAATGTATTTCCAAATACTTGGCTCTTGGTTCCTGCATAGCCATTAGACCAGTGTGGAGATTGTGTATGAAACATAATTCATTAAATTAAACCATTTCTCTTTATTTTTATTATTTGTTTATTTGTTGTTGTTTTTTTAAGATATGGTCTTACTATGTAGCCTTAGCTGGCCTAGAACTCACTATGTAGACTCACTATGTAGGATGGCCTCAAAACTCAAAAGAGATCTGCCTAACTCTGCCTCCAGAGTGCTGGGATTAAAGGCATACCTTTAATCCTACTATGCCTGGCAGTTTTTGTTGTTTGTTCTGTTTTATTTTTTTTTTCCCCACGAGCATGATGACGTCATCATGACTCGCACTGGCGGTCGCGGGAATCGAACCCGCCACCTCTGCCGCCGCGGGCCGGCCGCCTCGCCTCAGAGCCACCTCTCCGGGTCCTGTTTTATTTTTTAAATAGAGTCTCACTATATAGCCTAGGCAGACTTCAAACTCTTGGCAGCCCTCCTTGTCTCAGCCTCCTGAGAATTGAGATTACAAACCTATACCACTAGGCCTAGCTGATTAAAATTAAACTCTTGCCTCTACTTTGTGATCAATATTTGAAGGCAAAAAAATAATGTTTAGAAACCATTTGCAATAAAATCATAAGCCTTAGACTCTAGGAGTTAGTTAAAATGGAAGTACAGAATTCAGAATTCAAGAAGACAACACAATACCGGGTCTTGTTTTGTAGCCCAGGATTGCTGCAAAATCACTTTGTGTTCCAGGTTGCCCTCAGACTTATCCTCCTGCCCCAACCTCGTATGTGCTAGGTTTACAGTTATGTGCTACCATACCTAGTTTATAAATAAGACTTTATTGAAACTATATAATACATTTTGAAAGTAGTTAGACTGATATTTCTCACTTCTCTTTCAAAATTAGTTTCACTATTCATAGATAGGTCTATGCCCTTCCATCATGTTTACAATTTTTAAAAGGCCAAATTGTCTAGAGGTACTTTGACTGTAACTTCAACAGACCAGGTGAGTGAAACCACTTATGTATAAGAAAAATAATACCCCAGGTACAGGGTTATTGACCCCTGACACCAGCCTCTGGTCCTAGGCATAAGTGGAGAACAATAGCTGGGTCACCTGGACTGAATTTCCTGATTTTTTTAATTAAACAAATCAAAGAGGGGGTTGGAGAGATGGCTCAGAGTTTAAGAGCACTGGCTGCTCTTCCAGAGGTCCTGAGTTCAATTCCCAGCAACCACATGGTGGCTCACAACCATCTGTAATGAGATCTGGTGCCCTCTTCTGGCCTGCAGGCAAACACTGTATACATAATAAATAAATCTTAAAAAAAAAATCAAAGATATGTAGTCACAGTAAAGAAAATTATAGCTGGAAGGTGATGATGGCACATGCCTTTAATCCCAGTACCTGGGAGGGAGAGGCAGGCGGATCTCTGTGAGTTCAAGGCCAGCCTGGTCTACAGAGTGAGTTCCAGGACAGCCAGTGCTACACAGAGAAACCATGTCTCAAAAACAAAACAAAGAAAGAAAGAAAGAAAATTATACATTTTTTGAGTAGCTGTCAAAGCAGTGCAGATACTACCTTTGATGCTCACCTTTCTAAGGGGACAAGATTAGGTACTCTTCTCCATTTCTTTAAACTTCTCAGCCTCTATTACATATCTATCTTAATTTGTCACATTGCTTGAATTTATAATATGTTCTTTATAACAGTTTCAAGATTTGTCTGTAGGTGGATTCTAAAATGTGAAAGTCTGTAAGTGGTTTTTATCTTGCTATAGTTGGTTGCTGAACTAATATTACACTTTTTCCAGATCCTTGATACTGTTTGAGATGGCAAGATGTCCAACCAAATTCTTATTTTTCCAGCCTTTTTTGCAACTTGAAATGGTTGTATGGCTATGTTCTACAGTTCTGGCCAATGAGACAAGAAAAGCTGTCCTCTGGGAAAGTTCTGGGCTGGGTCCAACTGACCTGGCCTTTCTGCCTTCTTGCCTTGAGCTGATCCACAGAGTCACAGCTTTTGAATATGTGTTTCCAACCCATGACTCCCTTCTTGGATTTCTGAGCTCAGGCTGATGATCTGTGGAGCAGTATGGCCCTCCTCAGCTAAGGACTTGAGTGATCAGTAACTATTCCTTTGCCTACTTCTGTCTTCTAGAGAGTTATTGAATGAAATCTCTTATCCCTGGTGATGTTTAATGTTTTCTCTGTGGGTGATATGGAAAGTGTGTGTTCTCTTTCTTATCCCCACTTTGCTCTGAAAACCTGGGTATGGTGGCTGTGCCTATAATCTTGGTGTTTGGAAGTCTGAGTCAGGAGGATTGTGATTCCAGCCCACCTTGGGATACATAAGGAGACCCTGTCTCAAAAGATCCAAACAGATAGACTAAGGAGTGAGAGAGGAGGAGATCCATATAAGTATTCAGGCTGCCAACTTGACTAGGAATTCTACTCATGTCAGAAAATTCCATCTTGCCAGTTGTAGGAAAGAATGTGGTTTTGAGAGCTTGGTGGGAACAGTAGACTTCCATTTTTCTGAATAGAAATTAATCATTGTGACATAAAAATGGAGGGATACATGAGGCTTTGAATGCTGAGTATTTTCTTTAGTGGCATCTTTCAGTATTGTTTATATGTCACCACTCCCAACACAGAGCTATACAGAAGCATAGTAACCATAGCCCACATTTACCAAATGCTTTTAAGTATTATATTAAGCTTGTAACCCAGTAAAGTCATTCTGTTACCATCCTCATTTTACAGTTGAAGAAACAGAAGTGCAAGAAGGTTAAGAATCCAAAGTTACCCAGCTGTTAGTAAAAGAGTCAGGAACCTAACCCAGACAGTGCATTTTTCTTTTAAGTGGTGTGTTCTAGGTTTCTAAGTTCGACTTAATATATTACTTTGCTAAATTATTTTCTTTTATTTATTTATTCATTTATTTATTTTTCGAGACAGGGTTTCTTTGTGTAGCCCTGGCTGTCCTGGAACTAGCTCTATAGACCAGGCTGGCCTCAAACTCACAACAGATCTTCCTGCCTCTGCCTCCTTAGTGCTAGGATTAAAGGCATGCATCACCACCACCCAGCCTCTAAATTATTTTCTTAAAGTAATTCAAACACATAGTACATAATTTGGAAGGTATGGTGAGTAAAGTTAGCCTATGAAGGCAATTTCCTTCTCACTCCATCTTGTAGCCAACCAGTTTACCCCTTCCTAGAAACAATCGCTGTTCCTTCCAGAGATTATTTGTATGTTTCTAAGCAAATGTGAATACATTATTTTTTTTCACTGTTTGTGATGAAGATAGCATAATTGTCTTGAAACTGTTTTATTTTCCACATAAACAGATAGTTTCAAAATTACCTCAGAGCTTCCTTGTCATGGCTACATGGTGTCTTCCCACATAGTGACTATAGTGTTACTGAATTGTTTGTTGTAGAGTAACTGGGATTTGTGTGAAGTTCGGTGTTGCCAGGTATTCTAAGTTAATTTTCAAATTACAACCTTTTCAACAATGTTACAACATAAATGCCATATGACAGTGTCATGTGAGTTTTGGACATTTTAGCTGCAAAACAAGGCAGTTTCTCTTTCACAACACTTTCACTCATCTGAGATTACCCAGTAAATGACACTACTTCAGTCTTCATTGTCATTTCAGTTAGAAAGGAAGCAGTAAGTTAAGATGACTTAGTTTTTGAAGAGCACACCTATGTTATAAGACATAACTTCTCTCCTTATAGCTTTTGAAGAGCACACCTATGTTATAAGACATAACTTCTCTCCTTAAGTTTCTAGGCAAAACCTCCTTGTCTCCCTTTCTACCCTTTTCCTTCTGTGCCCATGCGCAAGCCGGTAAACTCATCCCACCGCTATATACATTCCCACACAAGACTTCCTCTTTCCCCCAGAAAAATGAATGGCAAGATACACTTTTGACAGCTCTGCTTATTGAGAAGACCTTCCTCATCTTCCCAGTGTCCTTGAGGACTACCCCTGCATGTGGCTAGTATATACCTGCTCTCCATTTTAAGCTTGTACCCAAATAACAGCCTCACATTAGTTCTTCCTCCTCTGACTTGATGTGTTGGGTTCGATTTAATATTTTATGCACGAATATTTGTAGGATAAGAAAGGCACGAGGTCTTTAAATTACTCTCAAATAATTGAAACTTTAAATTTTATGACATTAAAAAACAATTGCTACAAGACCTATACAAGATTGAGCCCATCAGCATTTCTTTGTGGATATATTTGACCCTCCCTGTAGGTCTATTGGCAGTTAATGATTGCTAAATGGGTAGTGTAGTCATTAGTTAGTTGCCCTTGCTCCAATAAATGACCTCTCATCTGTGCTTGTGCAAGTAACTCTAATGAAACTCGGTGGAGAGATACCCCAATATGATTTTCCCAGTTTATGTGCCTACCTGTAGGTACAAGAGTTCCAGTTCCAGACCTAATAGCTTGCCTCTTTACTCTTTTTTAAAGCTTAGTCTCTTTCTGTGTGTTATATATATACATGTATACAGATGTGTGCGGTCATGCACTAACACAGAGGCCAGGTGTCCTGTCCTATCACTTTTTATCTTACTTTCTCAAGACAGGGTCTCTCACTGAACCTAGAGCTATACTGGTGGCCAGTAAGCCAAGCCCTGCTAGTCCTCTTGCCTTTACCCCAGACAGTACTGGGATTATAGATGGTCATGCTGAGCTTTTTATGTGGGTGTTGAGAATTTAAATTCAGGTATTTGTGCTTAGACAGCAAACACTCTTACCTACTGAGCCATCTCCCCAGCTCCCTTTTTATTCTCCCACTCTTTTAAAATATTTATTTATAGTTGTGTTTTCACCTATGTATAAGTCTGTGCACCACTTTTATGCACAGAGGCCAAAAGATGGCATCCGATGCCCTAGAGCTAGAGTTACAGGTGGTTGTGAGTCATTATGTGGGTGCTGGGAACCAAACCCAGGTCCTCTGCAAGAGCAACAAGTGCTTTTAACCATTGAGCCATCTCTCCAGTCTCCTCTTTTACTCTCTTAATGTTATTCTTCACTGATATCATTTGGAAAAATTCAAACTTACTGAAAAGATGAAAAAAAATTATCATTCTGGTTTCTATAATTGACATATTGCTTTGTTTGCCTTAACACATATATCTACCTAAAAATACCTATCTATCCACTTTTTTTGCATTTGAAAGCAAGCTGCAGTTGTCAGAGTACTTCACCTCAAAGAGCTTCAGTGTGTATATCACTGCCTAGGTTCAGTATTTATGGTTACTTTTTTTTTTTTTTTGGTTTTCAAGACAGCATTTCTCTGTGTAACAGTCCTGGCTGTCCTAGAACTCTCTTTGTAGACCAAGCTGGCCTGGAACTCAAAGAAATCCACCTGCCTCTGCTTCCCAAGTGCTGGGATTAAAGGTGTGTACCACCACTGCCCAGCTTGATTATGGTTACTTTTTAAGGTAAAATTTAAATACAGTAAAATACAAAAATTTTGAATATGCTATTTTACACTGTATCATGGTATAGAATATTACCAGAATTCTAATTCTCTCATGCCAGTCCTTTTCCCTCAAGACAACCACTGTTTTAATTATTTACAACAGTTTTGTTTGTTCTAAAATCTCACATAAATTTTATCATATTGTATATATTCTTTTTAATAGTCTTCTTTATTCAACAGGTTTCTGAGTTCATCTTTTTTATTTTGTAGTTTGAGCTCTTGTATGCATCGACAACTGTCTTGTGTATTTTCCTGTGTGTCAGCATCTTTATTGTTTCTATTGGGAACACAAACCTGCTATGTATATCTGCATACAAGTTTCTATGTGGACAGATTTTTTTTTTCATCTTGAATGAACCCCTAAGAATAGGACTGCTGAACCACAGAATAAGTGGGTGTTTATGTTTGCCTTTTGCAGTTTCTGTACCATTTTGTGTCTCAACAGACAGTTGTAAGCTGCCATGAGGGTGTTGATAATTGAACCCAAGTTCTCACAAAAAGCAGTTGGTGCTCTTAACCACTGAGCATTCTAGTCCCTCAGAATATTTTTAATAAAAATCATTCCTTTATCTGCAATGGCCTAATGAAATGTGTGTGTTAAGTTGAATAAGTTTACAAAACACTTTCAAATGGATTCAAATGAGAGTAGATGTCAACCTTTTGAAAGAACTGGGTTTTCAAAGCCTTTTAGATTCTAATTACAGATAATTGACTGACCATGGGCCTTTGCTGTTTATTTTATCCACTAATTTGTTTTCATTTGACAGTCTGCATTGAACCAGTTGAATGTTGCCACTGAGGACATGTACACCAATGGGTCTACTGTTCCAGGTAGCCCTGCCCATGCTAAAGGGCAAGAGGCAAGGAAAATACGTCTCATACAGTTTGAGAAGATCACAGAGGAGCCCATGGTAATCTCTTGTCCTATCATCATTCATCATTTGCACTCTACTAGTGAAGTCATTGGGCCATAAAACTGCCAAAGGCCACTCATGGAATTGTACACTCTGCCAGGTTCACTGCTGTGTTTCTTTGTCCCCATCTCAAGCTTCTTTCAGAGCAAGCTTCCTGCTCTTTCTGCTTGAGAACTGCCCCTGATATAAATGGAAATGGTTTTCCCTGAAATTTTTCATTAAGATGCTTTGAAGATATCCTCAGAAAGGACTAAAATAAAGCTTACTGTTCCATTGCCTTTATTCCAGGGAATTACTTTGAAGCTGAATGAAAAACAGTCATGTACTGTGGCCAGAATTCTCCATGGTGGCATGATTCATAGACAAGGTACTCTGGCAGGGAGGAGGGGTCCTAAGTCTAGTTTTATCCTGGGATTAATTATTTACTTTCTGTTCAGTGGTGTGGGACATGAAGCTTATAGTCCTCAAAACTGATAGCATTTTTCTGAGAGTGCCAAGAGATTCTGTGACTTAATAACTGACTCTTTAAGGCAGGTGTGGTGGCTCACACCTTTAATCCCAGCACTCAGGAGGCAGAAGCAGGCAGATCTCTGTGAGTTTGAGACCAGCTTGATCTACAAACTGAGTTCTAGGACAGCCAGGGCTACACAGAAAATAAAACCTGTCTAAAAAAAAAGCCCATACTGACCCCTTTATTTAGAAAATTGCATGGTAAGATCTTAGTATGAACTACTCAGTATCATCATCTCTCCCTCTGCACCTTCATTTTTTTTCAAGATAGGATTTCTCTGTGTAGCCCTGGCCATCCTGGAACTCGCTCTGTAGACTAGGCTGGCGTTGAACTCAGAGATCTGCCTGCTTCTGCTTCTTGAGTGCTAAAAGTAAAGGCATGTGCCACCACCACCTGGCCCTCTGCACCTTCTTATATATTGTTTTATAATGATATTTTTCCCATTTAGTTAGTAAGTGATGTCTATATGCACGCATTACATATGACTGATATGTAACAGTAAACAAATCTGTATCTGTACCCTCCTGGAGTAACAGCTTAAATGAGAAAACCAAATTTAAGTAATTATAATTAACTATTGTATTTCCTTAATGTTAGTGCCAGCAATTTTCAGATGCATATTTTAGGGAGCAATAAGAGAACAGAATAAGTTAAAATATAGCCTATTTTCAGCAGCTAGTGACAGCCTGTATGGTACTAGAAACTATTCCTAATGTTGGAGTATGGCTATTCCAATGAGTCTCCTACCTCATTAATTCTTACCCTTTTATGTTTTACTATTTTTTTTAATCCAAGGTAACATGACATGAATTTGGTAACCAACCTTCACATAGAATTTTAACATTGACTAGCCATTTAAGAACACATTGGAGATTTAGTTTAACAATAACAAAGAAACATTGAACTCACTGGATAATAGTCTCCTGTGGTTGGTTGGCAGCTGTTCTAATTCCAGGAATACAAGGATGAGATGCTTTTACAAAGCTCTTGGATGACTAATATCAAGAAGGATGTGGCAGTATTGAACTGTCCTAGATGAATTCAGAACCATATTTGTTTTTTATCTCTCTTAATCAAATATTTCTAATGAATGAGTTTTATTTATTTTATAAAATGCCCTAGATTGTGGTTTCTTTTGTGTGGTATTCTTGAGCTGTACTGACAGCTCTTGTTTGAATTTTTATTCTTTTGTGCATTGAGTTTTTTTGTTTGTTTAATGGCAGGCTCCCTTCACGTGGGGGATGAAATCCTAGAAATCAATGGCACAAATGTGACTAATCACTCAGTAGACCAGCTGCAGAAGGCAATGGTAGGTATTTTCTGTACTAGATAAAGATTGTCTTCTGTGTTCATGAAGGGTTAATGGGCACTGGTATCATTTTATCTCATTTCTCTGCAAAAGCATGGTTACCTTATTGAGAGGGTTGTTATCACTTCTGATATTCTGTCCAAGAAATGGTATTTCTCTGCTTTAATTTAGTAAAACTGCAAAGCAGGGCCAATAACTGAGAGCATCAATCTCATAAAATGACCAGAATATTGCGCTGGGCATCTGGAGATTGTAGTGTGTATTGTTATTTCTGAATCTTTACTTTATTCTTGCTCTATGGCTTTGAACAGGTGAATTAGCTTCATTCAATCTGTATTCTCAGAATCTGTTATCTGCAGCATTGTACTTGGTGTTTATGCTGCCTCTCCTGTTTGCCCTTCCTGATTCTTTGCCATCTTTCTTGACTCTGTCTTGTGCCTCAGCAGGCTGATTGTAATGTCTATATCAGTTGGGCTTCAGCAAGCAGTTAGAAAAGGTATTTATGTCCCTATTCTTACTTACCAAACCTGCTCCTGTAGGTACCAGTTTCACACAGGTGTGGGCATCCTCAAAAGATCCAGCAAAGGAGAGAGTTCTTCCTGAGTATATGCATGCCTGTGTGAATACATCCTTCATGAAACTCTTCAAACTCCCTTTTTGAATGTGCTACCTAATTATTACTGGATTCCCCAGTAATATCAAAGTTAGTACCAGGAGTGATGTCAGAAAATTGGCCCTTTAAGTGGGCCTCTGACATTGGGCTGCTTGTAAATGAGCATATGCTGAGAAGACAGTACACTAGAAAAGAGGTAATCATTCTAGAGAAATCTAATTTTTATTAGAAAAAATAAGCAAATAGGAAACCAGGCAAAATAAACAAAAAGCTACTGACCAATAACTTTTTGAAAATATGCTTAATTACTACTGCACAATTCATTCTAGGCAGGCTATGGAGTCAGTGGTCTAATGCATTAGAAATATATGGTATATACACACTATGGAATACTGTCCTGTCTTATACAAGAAGAAAACCCCATTATTTGTTATAACATGGATGCACTAGGAGGAGGACATTATATGAATAAGCCAGACACAGAAAGATAGACATCACATAAACTGATATATATGTGGAATCCAGAAAGGCAAACCTGTAGAAGTAGGGGATGGAATGGTGCTGATCAGAGGCTGGGAATGGGTGGGGATCACGGAGGAATGTTGGTCAAAGGCTATAAAATGCCACATAAATAAGAAGAATACATAAAAAAAACTCTGTGGATGGGCTGGAGAGATGGCTTAGAGGTTAAGAGCACTGGCTGCTCTTCCAGAGGTCCTGAGTTCAATTCCCAACAACCACATGGTGACTCAACCATCTATAATGAGATCTGGTGCCCTCTTCTGGCCTGCAGGCAAGTCTTTAAATAAGTAAAGGTTAAAAAAATTTTAAAACTCTGTGGTACCGCATGGTTACTATAATAACTATGAATTATATTCTTTAAAAAAATGCTGAGAGTAGATCTCGAGTATTCTCACAACAAAAATAAGTAGTGAGGTAATACATATATTAATTAACTGTTTAGCCATTATACAATATATACATAATTTGAAAACATTTGTATGTGATAATTATATGTATTTTATTATTCAAATTGCAAGAAAAAAGAGAGGATGATCACCTGTAGTTATGGTGACAAAATTACAAAATAAATCATTGAGCTGGGTGCAATAGCTCATATCTGTAATAACAGCTCTTAGGAGGCCAAGGCAGACTATCACTTGAGTTCCAGGCTAGCCTGAGCCATGTAGTAAGTTCCAGGCTATATTCCAGAGTGATACGTGGCTCAAAACAAGCAAACAAAACCAAAATGAATAATTTTTTTTAAAAAAAAAAAAAGTTAAACTTGTATATACTTCTAGTTGTGGTAGCACTTGGAAGCCAGAGGCAGAAATGTTGTGGGACATTTGTACACTGTGTGAAAATGTGTTGCTGTGATTGGCATAATAAAAAGCTGAACAGCCAATAGCTAGGCAGGATGTATAGATGGGACTTCTGGGCAGAGAGGAAACTCTGGGAAAAAGAAGGCAGAGTTGCCAGCCAGACACGGAGTAAGCAGCATGGGCAGTATGGAGAGATGAGGTAATGAGCCACATGACAGAATGTATATTAAAATAAATGAGTTAATTTAAGTTACGAGAACTAGTGAGATAAGCCTAAGCTAAGGCCAAGCTTTCATAATTAATAAGTTTCCATGTCATTTGTGAGCTGGTTGCCCAAAGAAAAATCTGACTACACAGAAGGATCATTGTGAAATATTTACATTGTATGAAGATGTGTCACTGTAATTGGTTTAATAAAGAGCTAAGCGACCCGGAGAGGTGGCTCTGAGGCGAGGCGGCCGGCCCGCGGCGGCAGAGGTGGCGGGTTCGAGTCCCGCGCCCGCCGGATGCGCGAGTCGTGATGACGTCATCATGCTCGTGGGAAAAAAAAAAAAAAAAGTTTTGAGCCGGGCGTTGGTGGCGCACGCCTTTAATCCCAGCACTCGGGAGGCAGAGCCAGGCGGATCTCTGTGAGTTCGAGGCCAGCCTGGGCTACCAAGTGAGCTCCAGGAAAAGAGAAGAACTTGGGATGAATCTAGGCACTTGAGAGCTGCCAGCAAGACATTGAAAAGGTTGGACATATGGTACAAAGGCAAGGTAACCAAGCCATGTGGCAGAACATAGATTTATAAGAGCAGGTTAATTAAGTTACAAGAGCTAGTTGGGAAAAAGCCTAAGCTAAGGCCAAGCTTTCATAATTAATAAGTCTCTGTGTCATTATTTGCAGGCTGACATTCCTGATTAGAAAATACTACTACAGATCATAGTAAGGCAAGCCTCAGCTATACAGAAAAACAAAAACCAAAAGAAACACAAAAATACATACGTGTGCATCATATTTATACATAACTATAATATTTGCAATGTTCTCATTGGGGTGGAAAAAAGTATATTTGTGCTCATTTTAGGAACTTCTGGGGACCTTTTGGGAACCAAAAGCAAAAGAGGAGAAAGTTATGAGCTTTTACTTTATTATTTTTGTCTTCAGTTATGCTAGTATAGGGAGCATATGACACTCTTGTGGTTCAGGAGGTAGTATCTGACAAAATCTCAAACTATGAAGATGATTGTATAGTGAAAGCCCTGATTCTTTTTTTTTTTTTTTTTTTTTTGGTTTTTCGAGACAGGGTTTCTCTGTGTAGCTTTGCGCCTTTCCTGGAGCTCACTTGGTAGCCCAGGCTGGCCTCGAACTCACAGAGATCCGCCTGCCTCTGCCTCCCGAGTGCTGGGATTAAAGGCGTGCGCCACCA
>CABHPR010120821.1:5341-19427 GCA_902168415.1 Peromyscus melanophrys | reverse complement strand
TTCGATACAGGGTTTCTCTGTGTAGCTTTGCGCCTTTCCTGGAGCTCACTTGGTAGCCCAGGCTGGCCTCGAACTCACAGAGATCCGCCTGCCTCTGCCTCCCGAGTGCTGGGATTAAAGGCGTGCGCCACCAACGCCCGGCTGAAAGCCCTGATTCTATAAAACCCCATGTCACCCAAGTTGGTTTTCTTTACACTCTCATTTTTCTTTTCTTTTTTTAATAGAAGGAAACCAAAGGAATGATCTCATTAAAAGTAATTCCTAATCAGCAGAGTCGTCTTCCTGCGCTACAGGTATGTAATGCCATTTTCTCTGTTGAGTTGTTTTGTGTTCTTTGGGATTTTACTGAAAGTGACACTTTAAGTTCTGAGTCTCTCACAGATGTTTAGCTGCTTGGCGTAGGATCCTGTTATCCACTCTCTCAACTAAAATAAAAGAGCTCATATCCTTTTCTTTTCTTTTCTTTTCTTTTCTTTTCTTTTCTTTTCTTTTCTTTTCTTTTCTTTTCTTTTCTTTTCTTTTCTCTCTTGTGCTTGTTCATGTCTATTCAAGTGCACATGTGTGGAGGGCAGAAGAAAACCTTGGATGTTATTCCTCAGGTGTCATTCATCTTTGTGTGTATGTAGGGGGTGTGCTTATGAGTGTGTATGTACATGTGCACATGTGTGTGTATGAGTGTGGACACCAGAGGTTGACATTAAATGTCTTTTATTTACCTCACTTCACCTTTGTTTTTTTTGAGGCAGTGTCTCTCAGAGAAACTGAAATTCACTGATTTGGCTAGAATGGTTGGCCAATGAGCTTCAGGGATTCACCTGTCTCTTCTTCCCAATCCTCTTACCCCTAACACTAGGATTACAGGAAGCACATCATTGTGCCTAGGTTTTTAGTGGATTCTGGGGATCTGAACTCAGGTCCTCATAGTTGTGTGGTAGGCACTTTATCAACTGAGTTATCTCACCAGTCTCCTTTTTGGGGGGACAAAGTTCCACCCCACCCCCACGCTAGTCTGAACCTCATCAATTAGGTTAGGTTGATTGGCTAGTGAACCTCAGGAATCCTTCTGTCTCTGCCTTCCCAGCTCTGGGTTTATAAGCATATGCCACTAGGCTCAACTTTTTTTTTTTTTTTTTTTTTTGGTTTTTCGAGACAGGGTTTCTCTGTGTAGCTTTGCGCCTTTCCTGGAACTCACTTGGTAGCCCAGGCTGGCCTTGAACTCACAGAGATCCGCCTGGCTCTGCCTCCCGAGTGCTGGGATTAAAGGCGTGCGCCACCACCGCCCGGCTTAGGCTCAACTTTTTAATGTGAGTTCTGAGGATTAAACTCAATTCCCTCATCCTTGGGAGGCAAGCACTTTATAAACTCAACTGATCAGTCTCCTCATCGCTTTATTCCTTTTTCTTTGAGGAAAAAGACAATGATGGAAGTGATAGAAACAGGTTATTAGTAGCTAAGGGATAGATGGAACAGGACCTTGGAAAATGAATGTGCAAAAGTTTTTTTAAATACCAAACCTCGGGCTGGAGAAATGGCAGAGGACCTGAGTTTGGTTCACAGAACCTATATCAGGTACCTCACAGTAGTCTATAACTCTAGCTCTAGGGGATCTGATCTTCTGGCCTCCATGCATACACTGTACATGCATACACATAAGTAAAAACAGAAATAAAAATAAATATTAAAATATCAAACCTGAAATTACTATCATAAGTTACCTATAGTATGATAGTGTAGTCTTAAACTTTTAAATTGAAGTTTTGCTGTTTGTGTTCATACATATAACAAAGTGAATAGATCACAAGTATAAAACTGGTTATGTATTCATAAACTGAGCACATCCTTCTAAATAGCACCCAATTCAAAAGACAGAATATGTCCAGCAGCTATGACTCCTCACTGCATTTCTTTAAGGCTCACCACAACTCTGACTTGTAACATAAGAGAAGAATTTTGCCTCATTTTTAAATTTATATAAATTGAACTATATAGTAGAAATTCTTTTGAATGCCACTGCATTTATTCAGTATTATATTTAAATGAGTCATCCAGGTTACTTGTAGCAGTAGATGATTCAGTTTCTCTGATTCATTCTATAAATGTGGGGCAGTTACTCATCCATTTTGATGTTGATGGACTTTTGGGTTTCCAGCTTTGTTTCTGCTATGAACTTTCTTTTTTTTTTAATTAGAAAAATTTCTTTATTTTTTTTTTTTTGGTTTTTCGAGACAGGGTTTCTCTGTGTAGCTTTGCGCCTTTCCTGGAGCTCACTTGGTAGCCCAGGCTGGCCTCGAACTCACAGAGATCCGCCTGCCTCTGCCTCCCGAGTGCTGGGATTAAAGGCGTGCGCCACCAACGCCCGGCTAATTTCTTTATTTCTTGATCCTTCAAAGCTTATCCATTTTCAGCACTACTCCATGTATCTTACTCACCTCCATATTCCATCATCTCTTGCTTATTGCTCTTATCTCAAAGGGAAAACCAAATTTTTAACCATGTAACTCACAGGCTTCATTCACAAGTTGATGCCACAACTAAATAAAACTTCAACATCCTGGTGAGTAATACATCTGAACACTTTGCTGACAGACCCAAGTCCACTCAATAGTTTCAGTAAAGCCACACATTAAGAAGGGGTGTGAGTCATTCTCTACAGCCGGCACATCTGTACTCATACCATGAACTATTCTACATCCTTGATTTGGTCTCTCTAGGATCAGGCTTAAGTAAAAAGTAAGTAGTCTATTCAGAAAAAAATCATAATTTGCTCTGTCTGAAAAGAACAATGCTGTTACAAAAGCAGCATGAGGCACCCATCCCAGAGTTGGGAGAAACCGCTGCTTCTGTTCAGTCAGCAGCGCTCTCGTGGGATCACCCAGAACTTGTTAATTCATGCCCTAAACAATGTTAAATACTGTTTACTCTTATTATCTAAACAGGCATAACCCAAACTAGGTAGGCTGCTGCATTGCTGGGTTTCTGTTGTCTCCTGGTAACAAAGAAAAGTGCCAGTGGTTTTAGTCAGTGACACTGTAAATGTCTGGAAGCCTTTCTTATTTCCCAATTGCTCCGATGATTAACATCAGGTTACTAGAGACTCGATGTGGCTGGTGCTGAGCTGGAGAGAAATCACTCAGGTAAGCTGAGGCTACTCCTTCTGTTTCTCCATCTGCTGAGCTGTTAACACGAAGACATATTGACAAGGGCTCAAGGAAAACATGGAATGTTTCATCAGTAAGATTATGTTGCCCTAGAGACAGATGTTAGGAAGTGGTAATATTTAAAAATAAAGAGATAATCACGTGCTTGAGGGGAAAGAGGTAAGGAAGAAAATTAAAAAGGAAAATGGAAAGACAGAGAGGACCACGTGGACACACAAAATGGAGTTCTAGCGCTGCCTCAGGCAACCCTTCGCCCTTAGACAGGCATTCTCCACACACTGAGATAGATCTGTAAGAAGTCCTTATCAGGGCTGATATGGATTACAGAGAACAGACTTATCTCTTGCCATCAGCTGGTTAATGTCAGGGCTTAGATGTAAATCCATATACTCCAGTTTCATAAAAATCTAAACATAAACGGATATTTTGGTAATTAACATTCAGAGAACATGAAAACATTACTCAGTTCTAAATTGATCTACCTGTGACTTGTGCAGCAACAAAGTCCTTTCCTTCACTTATATTTCCTAAGTCACTAAACAGGGACAATTGAAGGTTAGATAAATATTTACAATTGACATGTGGTTGTCATATATTAAGTCAACAACACGGAACAATTTTAAACAGCAGTCTCCTTTCTGTGACATTTTAACATTGTTTTGCACATAAATACAGAATCTGAACAGGAGCAACAGGAACCAGGTTGGGCTGAAGTCCCGAACAGTTATTTGCTGCACTGCTTCTGTTTATCTATCTGTAAAACAGAGATAATTAATAATGCCCACCTCACAGGGTTGCCCACAGGATTACATGTTAGTAAATGCCATAGCACTGCATGTGCACTCTCAAACCTCAAGAATGGCAAGTGACATCATTACAAAAGAAAGCAAACACAGAGACAGAAAGCAACTGATGCGAGCAAGCAGATGATTGTCCAATTTAATTACTGCTTGTTCTTTTCTTAAAATCCATATACCTGCTTGTGCGGTGTAGTAGAGATCTTCTTTATCACATTCTCCCACTGGGAAAGGGGGAAACATACCCCTTGAAGGCAGAGTACAGGACACAGGGAGTTCCAGAGAAAGCGAGAGTAAACAGACAACTTGCACTGGAAGAGGAAGGGAGAATGAGGTCTAACTTGATGGTGCCAACTACCTTCTTAATGATGGAAACCCAGATAAATAAAGGTGAAATCTGCAAACTGGAAGCTTCAAGAGTTGTCCCTGCTTTCTGTTTGGCATTTCTAGAGACAACTGTGTCACATGACCACAAGCCAAGGTAGGACCACTACAAACAGTACAGTGGCAGCATGGTGAGAGGAGGTCGGGGATGCTCTGTCATGGCAGGCCTCAAGCTTCCTTGGCTCTTGCACAGCAGGCTCTTGTGCCGAGGTATTCCTTCATGATCACAGTAGCTTTATGTGGAAGGTCATGGAAAGTTGAAAATGAGAAGCCATTCGAGTCACTGTGAGGTAACTCCAGAGAAGACATTGCAGAGTAGACTGGCTAAGCCAGGGTTCGTTCACAGGATAGATGTGGCTGAGACATGTAGACAAGCAATGCTGGAAGTTGAGGGTGTTAGAATAGAGATGCAGGGCTGCCCTGTTGCTCTTCATGATGTTCAGGGACACATAGTTGGAGCAGAAGTTCTCAGGCATCGCCCATGAGGCCTGGTTCATCAGCTTCTGGGCCAGGCTGAGGTGCTGGTGTGAGCACTTCACGGCCAGTGAGGTGATGTGCTCATGGGGAACATAATTGGGGTCCTCCTCCATCTTGGCCAGGACATAGCCCACTATCTTGCCATCCTCATCTTTGGCGAGGTAGGAGAGCTGGGGCCACGACAGGCTGTGGTAGAAGTAGTACTTCATCTAGTAGTTCTCTGGCAGGCAGAGCAGGTTGCAGTGCTGCATGTTCATCAGGTCATTGGGCTGGGCATTGCGGATGTTTATCCTGGCAGCCCGGGCCAGGGGCCCACACCACACTGTTGCCTCTGGAACTGACTTCAGCAGGCCCAGCTGAGTGGCATGGTGGTCATTATGAACTTTCTTGGATGTGTGTTTTATACCTTTATTTTGAGGGGTAGAATTGATGGATTTTAAGGCACAGGTGTGTTTTGATTTTAGGAGTATTGCCCAGCGGTCTTTGAAAGTAGTTGTTCCATTTTATAGTCTCAAATGTGCTTGCTTGTATGACACTTATTCCATATTTTCACCAAAACTTAGAATTGTCTGGTTTTGTTTGTTTGGCCATTATCTGGGTAGTATTACATCATGATTCTCATTTGTATTTCTCTGATACTTGGGGAATGCTCCATTTACTATATATATATGTTTTTTTCTACTTGAATATACTTTCTTGGTAAAGCTTGAATTTTTCTTACCAAACTGTAGGAGTCCCTCATATTTTCTGAAGCAAAGAGTACTTTGTCCTATGTATCTCAAATATGCTTTTTTATTTTCTTCATGGTACCATTAATGACTAAAGAAGATTCTTTTTTTTAAATTTTATTTTATAATTTAATTTAATTTTACATATCAGCCACGGATCCCCCCCCCGCCTTCCCCCCAGCCCACCCCCCATTCCCATCTCCTCCAGGGCAAAGGACTCCCCTGAGGATTGAGTTCAACTTGGTAGATTCAGTCCAGGCAGGTCCAGTCCCCTCCTCCCAGGCTGAGCCAAGTGTCCCTATATAAGCCCCAGGTTCCAAACAGCCAGCTCATGCACTAAGGACAGGTCCCAGTCCCACTGCCTGGATGCCTCTCAAACAGATCAAGCTAATCAACTGTCTCACTTATCCAGAGGGCCTGATCCAGTTGGGGGCTCCTCAGCTATTGGTTCATAGTTCATGTGTTTCCATTCGTTTGGCTATTTGTCCCTGTGCTTTTTCCAACCTTGGTCTCAACAATTCTCGCTCATACAAACCCTCCTCTTTCTCGCCAGTTGGACTTCTAGAGCTCCACCTGGGGCCTGGCCATGGATCTCTGCATCCGGTTCCCTCAGACATTGGATGAGGTTTCTAGCACGACAATTAGGGTATTTGGCCATCCTATCACCAGAGTAGGTCATTTCAGGCTGTCTCTCGACCATTGACAGTAGTCTATTTCCCTCATGAACATTGATGCAAAAATACTCAATAAAATACTGGCAAACAGACTCCAAGAACACATCAAAACAATTATCCACCATGATCAAGTAGGCTTCATCCCAGGGATGCAAGGGTGGTTCAACATATGAAAATCTATCAATGTAATACACCATAAAACTCAAAGAAAAAAAACATATGATCATCTCACTAAATACAGAAAAGGCATTTGACAAAATCCAACACCCCTTCATGATAAAGGTCTTGGAGCGATCAGGAATACAGGGAACATACCTAAACATAATAAAGGCAATTTACAGCAAGCCAACAGCCAACATCAAATTAAATGGACAGAAACTCAAAGCGATTCCACTAAAATCAGGAACGAGGCAAGGCTGTCCGCTCTCCCTATACTTATTCAATATAGTACTTGAAGTTCTAGCCAGAGCAATAAGACAACATGAGGAGATTAAGTGGATACAAATTGGAAAGGAAGAAGTAAAGAAGATTCTTAATGAAATCAAAATTACTACCTTTTTCCCTCATATAATTAGTACTTTGTTTTCTTTTTGCTTACTACAAGGTCAGAAGGACACTCTTTTATATTTTCTTCTAAACCCATGTAGAATTAAATGGATTTTTGTGTAGGATATTGTAAAGTAAGAGGTCAAGGGTTCACTTTTTCCATATGGATATCAGTGGACTCAATACTATTAATTGAAGTAAAGATCCTATTCATATTATATGCACCATCACTTATCTTAAGTCATATATGTAGGCATATTCTGTGTAATTAGTCTATTTACCCTTGCATTAAATCTCCATATCATTTTGGGGAAAGGAGACATCTTCACAAAATCCCAATAGAAATGGTAATGGCAGAATCCTTCTCTATTTCTCAGTATAGAAGAGAAATCTTTTTTCATTATAAAGTATGTTGGCTGCTGTGGGATAATTCTCTTGGACACTGTAAAGATTTGTCACTCAAATTGGTTTAATAAAACACTGATTGGCCAGTAGCCAGGCAGGAAGTGTAGGCAGGGCAACCAAACTAAGAATTCTGGGAAGAGGAAGGGTGGAGTCAGGAGTCACCAGCCAGACACAGAGGAAGCAAGATGAGAATGTCATACTGAGAAAAGGGCCAAGGCACGTGGCTAAACATAGATAATGGGTTAATTTAAGTGTAAGAGCTAGTTAGTAATAAGCTTGAGCTACCGGCCAAGCACTTATAAGTAATATTAAGCCTCCAAGTCAATTATTTGGGAAGTGGTTTCTGGGTATTTGGGAACAGGCAGGCGGGAGAGAAACTTCCACCTACAGTTGGCTGTAGGTTTCTTTAGTTTATTTTTTTAATTTTAATTATGTGTCTGTATGTATGTGCACATGAGTGCAAGTACTCATAGAGGCCAGAGGTATCAAGATTTCCCTGGAGCTGGTTGTGAGCCACCTAATATGGGTGCTGAAAGTCACACTCAGGTCCACTGGAAGAGCAGTACTTGCCATCTGAACCATCCCTCCAGCCCCAAGCTGTAAGGTTTTTGAAGGTATTCATTAGATTCAAGGAGCTCCCTTCTGTTCCACATTTGTTAAAATTTAAATATTGGTTGAGTGTTGAATTTTATCTGTGTACCTAGTGACAAGATCATGTGATTGTTCTCCATTCTTTTTTTTTTTTTTTTTTTTTTGGTTTTTTGAGACAGGGTTTCTCTGTGTAGCTTTGCGCCTTTCCTGGAGCTCACTCGGTAGCCCAGGCTGGCCTCGAACTCACAGAGATCCGCCTGCCTCTGCCTCCCGAGTGCTGGGATTAAAGGCGTGCGCCACCAACGCCCAGCTTGTTCTCCATTCTTTTATGTTAATGTCCCAAACTTTGTGTTGCTGAACTAGATCCTGTTTGACTGTGACTTCATATCCTTATGATAAATTGCTGTGTTTGATTTATTAATTTCATTTTGGATTTTTATATCCCTGATCCTCAGAGAGAATGGAAGGCTCTTGTTAGATTTGGGTATTATGGTTATGAGTTGGGAGGCTCTAGAATTCTCTGCTATTTGTATTTGGGTGAGAATAACCTATTTCTTCAACTGTTTCAAAATTGACCAGAGAAAAACCATCAGGTCTTGTCAAATGTATTGGTGTGAAATTGTTCATAAGATGACTTTTTGAGTGTGTGTATACATATGCACATGTGTGTAAAGTTGTGTGTACTCTCAAAGACAGAGAAGGACACTGGGTATCTTGCATTGCCACTCGATGTCATATTCCCTTTAGACAGGGTCTCTTACTGAACCTGAAGCTCACCATTTCAGTTAGGCTAAATGACCAGCAAGTTTCTGAGATTCACCTATGTGCCCCTGTCTGTTGAGGTTACAGATGTGGGCAGTCATGCCTAATTATCACAATATCCTATTAAAACCTTTTGAATATCTTTAGGATCTTTACTAGTAAATTGTTTTTTTATTTTGTTTTTGGAAACAGGGTCTTACTATGTAGTTCTGGCTGTTCTGGAACTCACTATGTAGACCAAGCTGGCCTTGAACTCACAGAGACCACCTGCTGGAATTAAAGGAGTGGGCCACTACACCTGGCTTTTTTACTAGTAATTTGTAACCTTTGTTTTCTTAATTTCATTAATCTTTTCAAAGAACCAGTTGGCCCTTTTTGGTTTTCTAAATGGTGTTTTCTATTTTAATTTTTGCTGCTCCTTATTATTTCTTTCCTTATTTGTTTGAGCTATATTTATGCTCCCTAATGTTATTACCACAGATAACCAGTGTCCAAGTTTGCTTTCTGTTGCTGTAATAGAACATTCTGACTTAAAGCAACTTGGGAGGAAAGGGTTTATTTCAGCTTATACTTCCAGATCACAATGTATCATTGAGGGAAGCTAGGGTAAGAACTCAAAGCAGGAATCTGAGGCTGGAACATAGAGGAATGCCATTTACTGGCTTGCTCTCTTGTTTGCTCTCTGCTAGCTTTCTTACACAACCCAAGCTTTCTTGCCTAAGGATGATGCTGTCCATAGTAGGCTGGGTCCTCCCATATCGTCATCAGTCAGGACAATTTATAACAGACATGGCCACAGGTCACTCTGAAGCTATTCTTCACTTGAGGTTCCCTTTCCCAGATGACTCTAGGTTGTGTCAAGTTGATGATAAAAACTAACCAAGAAAATCAGTATTAAATTCTAGAATAATTTCTTCTAGTCATTTTTTTCTAGAATAAACATTTCTTTTTAAAATTTTGACCATTCTAGGATTATTTTGTTTAATAATGTTCTTATTTCATATAATGTCAGCAGGATTGCCAAGGACATTAGATATTCTTCTACAAGTTGGGTTTTTGTGTTACAAAATATATTATATACTGGTAATATACTCAGCAGATACTTAACCATTTATCATGGACAAATAAGAATGTCTTAGGAAATTAAATTGTTTCCAGTACTTCACTCTTATAAATAATGCTGTGATACACATGCTTATCCACATAATCATTACTGGCAGCTCTGTTTCATGTAAGATAAATGCATAGTAATCAAGGCAAAGAATGTCAACATTTGAAGATGATGGGCACATTTATATTGCTAGACTGTCCTCTAGAGAAATGTTTATCAACTTTACCATATTCATGAGAGTATTTTGTCAAGGAAACAGATCCATTTCAGATGGATGGTAGAAGCTCTGTACTCTGAGATGGACAACTCAGATTCAATAACTGGAAACATGTTGACCCAGAAAGGCATTTCATGGGAATGCCTTCTTATTAAAAGGATCAGTTCTGATTCTTCTACAAACACAACAGTAAGTAGTTAGGAACACTTGAACATTCCAGCTGCACATGTTTGGGTGTTCCCCTACCATTCTTCCTCACACTTGCTCATTTCCCATTTCCTTACAGCAGGACTTCTTATGTACATGCTCTAGTGCCAGTGTTTTTTCCTGAGGTCCTCTTTGCCTTCTTTTACAGATGTTCATGAGAGCACAGTTTGACTATGATCCCAAAAAGGACAATCTTATCCCTTGCAAGGAGGCAGGACTGAAGTTTGTTACTGGAGACATTATCCAGATCATCAACAAAGATGACAGCAATTGGTGGCAGGGACGAGTGGAAGGCTCCTCCAAGGAGTCTGCAGGATTGATCCCTTCTCCTGAGCTGCAGGAATGGTGAGCCACGTTTGTGCTGGTGGAAAGCCCCTGCTGTAGCTAATTGCTTAGCTTCAGAAATCTGCTGTTTTGTGTATATTTTCCATATCTCCTAAACATATGTCCTAGTTTCCTTTATATAATGGATGAGGAAGGGTCCACAGGAGCTGATGCTGTTCATTTTAAGGCCTTTTGTTGCAGGGAAAGGAGCCTTTTATGGGCCTATTTCTTCAAATGCTCTCTCACCAGTTATAGAGCCCTCATCCTGCTTCCTGCACCCCTTCAACCACTCAGTACTGTTTTTAAGAAAACTTCTGAAAACAGTTACATTTTAAGTATATGTCCTTTATGCAGATTCTTGTCCTCCAGTCAGATTGCTCACTTAGTGCAAGGCTGCCCCACATAACCCTTACAGTGGTAGAAAAATCCATATCCACTGTTGACCTTCTGCCTCAAAGAGTGTTAGTTCCTATACCAGAACTAATTATTTCTTTTTTTGAGATTATAATTACATCATTTCTCCCTTCCCTTTCTTCCTTCCAAACCTCTCATATATCCCTTTTTATACTCTTTGAAATTCATGACCTCTTTTTTTCACTAACTCTTGATACACACACACACACACACACACATTCCTAAATACATGAGTGCATCCTGCTCAGTTGTCTATCAAATACCAAATGGTCAGCCCTACAAACATACATACAGACCTTTAGTTTTAAGCTAGAGTTCTGGTTGATCCCATTTCCAATGATGATAAATAGCACCAATAAATGTTTAACATTAGAGCAACAGAGGAAATACAGTGCAGACCTTGAAGATATTGGTCAAACCATGAGCATGCTGTATCTTCTGGACCATTTTCAGAGCTAACACCTGGTGAAGAGAATTGGAAGATCAGGAAAGGCAGATAGCTGAGAAAGGCTCAGGAGAGCACAAGGTGAAACTGTGGCTCATGACTTATTAATGAGGCATGAGTCAATTTAGTAGGCTGTAACAAGTATTTTTTTAAGTGAGGGCCAGGTATCATATCTCAAGTCTGTAATTCAGAGTGCTCAGAAGGCTGAGGCAGATTCAAGGCCATCTGGGCTACATAGACCCTGTCTCAAAACAAAAGATGTTGCATAGAAATATCAGTATAGATTACACAGAAATAGGTGGTATTGTTATTGAAGTTATTGTTTTAGTCATGTATGTAGTTATATGTACATACCTGTGCTTTATTTATAGATTAGAGTTGTTGTGGATAATATATTTCTTATGGTGAAGTGAGTGTCAGCCCGATTTTCCAGGTCTCAACTCAAAGGTGGAAGAATAGTCAGGCTGCACTAAGGTGAAGAAATTATTTTTTCCTCCTGGAAACATTTCCACTGCCAGGTGCCTGGGTGACCACATAAAACTGCAGAGAAGAAAGGGAAGTGGGTAAGGGCATCTCTGCCTGAAGAATTTTACAGAGTCAAGGAAGTAGGTCAGTCTCAAAATTTACTATAGAAAAGAAAGGAGGTAGCCTAGTCTGTCACAGGCTTTTACACTAAGGACCTATTGAGCTTTGGTCATCTGTTCCTCACAGGAGAGTGGCAAGTGTGGCTCAGTCTGCTCCAAGTGAAGCTCCAAGCTGCAGTCCCTTTGGGAAGAAGAAGAAGTATAAAGACAAGTATCTGGCTAAGCATAGCTCAAGTAAGTTTTCTGTGTCCCCTTCCTCCAAGGTCCCATTAGCATTAGTGTTTCCCCACCTCTTTAACCAGAAGGAAAGAGGTGAGGATGCAATATGCAGTGGAATGTATAGTGTATAGAAAGTATTCAATTTCTTTTGGTTTTCCCTTACTCATTTCATCTTCATAAACTCACTGCAGTAAGAGAGACAATGTCAGTGCCTATTCTGGGTTTGTGGACAGGTATTGATTAAATCTGGTTTTATCATGGAATATTTTGTTTACTCCGCCTATGGTGATTGAGAGTTTTGCTGGGTATAATAGTCTAGGTTGGCATCTGTGGTCTCTTAGTGTCTGCATAACATTTGTCCAGGACCTTCTGGCTTTCATAGTCTATTGAAAAGTCTGGTGTTATTCTGATGGGTTTGCCTTTATATGTTACTTGGTCTTTCTCCTTTGCAGCTCTTAATATTTTTTCTTTGTTCTGTATGTTTAGTGTTTTGATTATTATGTGGCGAGAGGACTTTCTTTTTGGGTCCAGCCTATTTGGTGTTCTGTAAGCTTCTTGTATCTTCATAGGTATTTCTTTCTTTAGGTTAGGAAAGTTTTCTTCTAATATTGTTGAATATATTTTCTGTGCCTTTGAGTTGGTATTCTTCTTCTTCTATCCCTATTATTCTTAGGTTTGGTCTTTTCATGGTGTCCCAGATTTCTTGGACGTTTTGTGTTACGACTTTTTTGTCTTTAGTGTTTTCTTTGACTGTTGAATCTATTTTGTCTATTGTGTCTTCAGTGTCAGAGATTCTCTGTTCCATCTCTTGTATTCAGTTGGTTATGCTTGTTTCAGTAGTTCCTGTTCGTTTAGTCAGGATTTCTATTTCCAGCATTCCCTCAGCTTGTGTTTTCTTTGTTGTCTCAATTTCATTTTTCAGGTCTTGGAATGTTTCTTTCATCTGTTTAATTATTTTTTCTTGGCTTTCTTTGATTTCTTCCAATTTTTTGTTTGTTTTTTTCTTCCATTTCTTTAAGGGAATTTTTTATTTCCTCTTTAAGGATGTTTTTCATTTCCTCTTTAATGGAGTTTTTCATTTCCTCTTTAAGAGAATTTTTTATTTCCTCTTTAATGGAGTTTTTCATATCCTCTTTAAGGGAATTTTTTTTTGAAGAAAACAACTTTATTTTCATTAACTCACAAAAAACAACACAGTTGGTTCAGGAGGCCATCACTTGCCCAGTTCCAACACTACAAGCCTCAGTGAATATCTACACAATTAGAACTCTTTAATAGCTGTTCTCAAGCAATGGAGCTATTAGAAGGAAGGTTTAGTCAGGGTCCACACGTGCACTGTCAATTATGTAGAGCCCATTTCAATTTCTTCAGTTTCAACTTGATTAGATCAGACCATTTGCAATTCTGCACTGCCGCAACACCTCATTGAAGCCCTCGCAGAGCTTGACGTCACTCTGGTTCTGGGCACACTCCAGAAACTGTTTGATCTCAAGAGAGCAAGGCCCAAAAGACTGCTGGTTCACAGGCTGGGTTCCCTGGGGCTCCTGGTAAGTGATGTCAGGCCTTGCGGGCTCAGCATTACCACCTCCACTGAAGCCCCCAGTGATGGCATGACCCAGGGTGTGCCCCACTGCAGAGCCCACAGCCACACCAACTGCAGTGTGGCCATCTGGGCCATCAGGCCTGGCTGCCTGGGTGTAGTGGCAGGTGAGCCGACTGCAGATGGGGCAGCTGCTGCTGGAGGATGAGCTGCAGGTGCTTGTCTGGGAGCAGCCCTCATCTGAGGGACCCGGCTGGCTGGAGGGGCCACCCGGGAAGAGCGGCTTCGGCTTCCACGCGGCATCCTAAGTGCTCACACTCTTCGGGGTCAGAAAACGACTAACTGCCGGGAATTTTTTATTTCCTCTTTAATGGAGTTTTTCATTTCCTCTTTAAGGGAATTTTTTATTTCTTTAATGGAGATTTTCATTTCCTCTTTAAGGGAATTTTTTATTTCCTCTTTAAGGGAATTTTTTATTTCCTCTTTAAGGGAATTTTTTATTT
>CABHPR010120820.1:0-23312 GCA_902168415.1 Peromyscus melanophrys | reverse complement strand
AAAACCACCACCACCATCATCACTAACACCATCAGCATCACCTTCATTACAACAATACCATCACCAACATCAGCACCACAATACCATCATCATCACCATCACCAAATTAGGAAATTGCTTAGGGAGCTTGGTGGTAGTGTGCTTGCCTAGCATGTCTGAGGTTCCAGATTAAATCTTCAGCACCAAGAATAAGAAAGAAAGAAATGGCTCTGTCTTAAGTTTACACCTTTTTCCTCAGCTATTCCATGAACAGGCCACTGGGATGATGGTCTATCATTCTTGCTGCTTCCCTGTTTGCCAGTGTGGTGCCAGATGAGTTCGTCACAAGATTAAACTTCTCACCTGGGTGCCTGGTTCTCCCATCTGAGTGGATGCACGTACAGACAATGCTTGTAGGATTAATGTTTCACTTCATAAGGTGTCTCTTCGCACATCCACCCGGCACAATGACTAAGTGGGGAGTGTATCTTCACTTGACCTCAGAGAAGCCAGTCTCCAGATGAGCTTTCATAGTCAGTGTTTGGTACCCTTGTGCCTTCTTGGGTCCCTGCTGATGGTCTCATTACAGAACCAGGAGGAGATGTGAACTCTTCCCCCTAAGCATGACGTCACAGCACTAAGATTGGAGAGATCTGAGCTCCAGTGTGTGGACAGGATAGTGCCAACCCAGTGAAAATCAGACAGTACTTATCTACCCTGAGTTTGACTGGAGTAAGAACCTCCCTGAAGAGTCAAAGAAGAGACCTCGCTGGCAACACCCCTTCCTGGAGGGACAAGGAATCTGGATGTTGCTCCCACTGGGTTTACAGGCTTTCCAGTGGGCTCTATTGCCTGCTCTTGGCCAGAAGGACACTCTCCGAAGGCTGGTGTTGTAGCACTGGGGGAGGAAGGTGGCAGCTGGGAGTGTGAGAAATTACACAAGTCCTTCACATTCCAGCAGGAGTGACTGGTCATCTTTCCTCGCAGCTGGAATTGTCCGTGGGCCCCATAAGTCACCCTGTTGAGCCTAGCTTGGCTAGCCCAGAGAAGAGCTGCTGCCTGAATGGTCATGGGGTGGTGATTTTGGGAGTGTGTATATGTAGAAGTGGAGAGGCTGAAGATGACTTTGGCTGAGGGTGGGGGTGGGGGCCAGGTGGTGATGAAGACTCTCCTCCCTTGCTCTTCCTTGCTTTCTGATTGGTGGGGACAGTCCCTCCTACTTGTGACTATCCCCTGAGCTCTGTCATTGTCCCAGCGCTCCCCAAGCCTTTGTTTTTGTTAGCAGAGCAATATGTGATCATAGTTGTTAAAATAATTGTATTTCTGTTTTAACATCTGTAAAGATTAAGTTAAACAGTGTGAAGCCCATTAAACCATTTCATGGCACGTTGCCATAAATCGCCCTTCATTCCCAGCTTCTTTGACGGCAGAGTCAACTTTGGAGATGGGTGCCTGCCACTGAGGGTTATTTATAGTAGCTCATTCATCAATTAAAAACTTCAAAAGGAATCTGTTGCTCTTCTGTTGGGAAGAAGAAAAAAAAAAAAAGAAAAGAAAAGAAAACCCTCACAGAAATGACCCCATTAAGAAACAAAGTGGGGACCACCACAAGCCTCGGGTTCACTAAGACTCAGATTTCTAACAAATACCCCATCCGGGGAGAGATGGCCTGCGAACTCAAGTCCATTTAAGCAGCTCGGTTCCCAATTGGATCACTAAAATAAGCTGTTAAACAGTTGTATTTACCTTGGCTTCAAAGGGCTCAGGCCCCTTGCTGGGCTTTAAAAATGTAATAGATTTGTGATTTTGACGTGGTGAAGCAATTCTTTCATCTCAAGCCGGGTGTGTGTGTGTGTGTGTGTGTGTGTGTGTGTGTGTGTATGTATGTCTGTGTGTGTTCGTGTGTCCATGTGTGTGTTTGCTCACTGCTTGCAGCTCAGACCACAGCATTCCTGGCTCTTCCTAGGACAGTTGGTAATCAGAAGAGGCTGGTGATGGGAACATCTTTATCTGTCACTCACTAGGTTATTACACTACCCTGAAGAAACAAATGTGAATGGTTCCACTTAACAGATGGAAAAACTGATGTTGAGGGAGTTATCTGTGCCCATCAGGCTGGGCAGCAGCCATGCCCCTGTCTTTGGTGACATTGAGAATTACAGTTTTTATGTCAGGTCTCCCAGCAAGCAGAACCAGCTAATCTACATGGATATTCACAGACCTATTAACCTGACCAACACCTGGCCATCTGTGAGGCATGTTGAGAAGATGCATGGAGAGGCACAGCTGGCAGATTGCCCTGGGTTTCTGTGTCTCAGTACGGGTTCTGGTCTGTGGAAAACTGGCTCTCTGGAAATGCTACATGACTCTTCCTTCTGCATTTTGTCCTGTGGCACAAGGGCCATTAGTCTCACGCTACGGTGAAGGTTTGAGATTACCCACCCAGGAGGTTGGCAGTGCTGGGATTAGAGCTTTCCCAGAACAGGGCTCATAAGAGAGACCCCTCCCCTATCCCAGCTCACAGGGGCGGGGAACTCAGCATCCAGAAAGTGTCCCAGCATTATGCTTGTTAGTGTGCCAGAGCACCTTCAGAGAGACAGCTGATGGATAGCCAGCCTGGCTCCTGCTTGCCAACCTTGCAGCACCAAGCAGAGGCGCCTCCTAGGCTCGAGATGGTCCTGGAGCCGGGCCTATCAGACTGGGGATCTGGCTTTGCTGGTGGTTAGCAAGTCACTCAGCCTCCAGGAGCCTCGGATGTCTCATCCCACAAATGGGGCTAATAACGCCAAGGCAGTAAGAAGGATTAAGTGGGATGAGGTCGTTTATGTGTGGTGATTGGCACATCCGAAAGAGCAGCGGGCACTGCCTAAGCACCACAACCTCAGCATGTGTGGACTCATGCAAGCCTGCTGCCCACCCTCTGAGGCTGGATGCTCAATGGCAGAGAGGCTGGAGTGCTGCCAATATCACACAGCTCTCCAGTGTGGGGCTGGGAGGCAGACCCAGGCAGCTGGGCGTCAGAATTAGTCTCCTCCCACTATTTACAACTGGGGCTCTGGATGCCTACGGATAGACAGAATGGAGGTTGAGTTTTCAGAGCATGGACAGGTCAGGAGCAGTCTTGGAAAGTCTGGAAACTTCTGGGAGCTTTTTGTGGCCATTCCTGGGAAACATAGCTACACAGATTTGCAGTCATGTTCTAAATTCTAGGCATCAGAACGTTGCCTTGGGCTGTGTTCGATGATCTTGTGCTACAGCCTGGGTATGTCCTGGGAACTGAGAAACCAGGTTCTGTCTGTAGGCCTGAAGCTGCTCGTTTCCATGGGTGTCACTGAAGGACTGGCCGTCATCTGCTCCAGTGAGTTGAGGGTTTCAAAGTTTTGCACATGCCCAGACTAGAAGCTCCTCTTGCTGTCTTGACTGTGATTGTGATTGGACACCCAGAACTCAGCATTCACTCTGAGCCTAGGATGGGGCCCAGCTCAGCTCATCAGAGCCTGACTGTGTGATTCTCTGGTGGGAGCCATGTTGGTTTTTTTTTTTTTTTTTTTTTTTTTGAGGGCTGAGGAGAGGACTTGGATATATTTCTCATTGTGAGTGGTGACCAGAACAACCTACAATCTTTGCCAGTCACCATCTCCTTGAACTTCTTTCCTGTCCTTTCATCCTTCAAGAAGAACAGGGGTAGCTATGAAGACTGGGAACACAATGGCTCTGAGAGCTGCAATTTTCAGGGCCTGGCTTTTTGGCTTGTTGGACGGAGGCCCGGAAGCCAATGGACACAGGGTGGTGTGCTCTCCTATGCTCGGAGGCACTTTCCCCTGAGCCCAGCATTTTGGACTTTCTGACCATGTCACACTGTTTGAAAAATTTGTGGGGCTTGATAACTCTGAGAAGCTATTTGCCAGTGCCTTTCCCTTCGTGTTTTAAATCCTTGTGGATTTGAAGGGAATTCACTCCATATGTGTCTAGCCTATTTGCTCTCAACTCATCAAAACCTTGTTTTAGAAAAGCTATTTGATGTCCAAGGAGCTTTTGTAGTTGGGTTTTAAATCTTTTAAAGTCTTCGTTTCCCAGCTTTGAAATGAGATGTCACGTTTTGCCAAGTGCAAATGTGCGCCCACACGAGTAAAGGTTCGTGTTTGGTTCATAATTAGAGAATTGTGAACTCTCAGTGGGCCACACAGCCGACAAAACCTGGAGTCCTTTGAAGACCTGTCAGAGCACTCTCCCCCAAGTCCCGAACGAGGGCCCCCAGCCTTGCAGAGAAGGGCCTTCCCACTGGCTGGGGGTAACAGGAAACGAGATCCATACACACAGAATGAAACCCATTCTTCCTGGAGAAGGGCCACTGTGGGACATTTTGAGAAGTGCTTGACCCACATTTTAGGAGAATATTACTAAGGAGACTTCTAATGTTTTCATAGAATCTGAGTTATGTTAAACTTTTATGATGACAGATTAGGTAGGGGCTGGGGGGTGGCTCAGGGGTTAAGAGTACTGCTCTTGCCGAGAACTCAAGTTCAGTTCCTAGAACTCAAGTTAGACAGCTTGTAACTGCCTGCAACTCCAGTTCTAGAGGATCAGACACCCTCTTCTGGACTCCAAGGGCACCTGCATGTACACACACACACACACACACACACACACACACACACACACACACACACACACACCCCAACCCAAAACTTAAAGTTTAAAACGCAAGAGCTGAGAGTACTTGTCACTAGAGGCCAGCCCATGTGCCTCCCACTACACTACACCTGCACTTTGTAGAGGATGGAGCGGTGATGGGGCTCCACCTGCGGCCCACGGCCTTAGCCCTGGGTCCTGATTCAGTATGTCTGCTTTACTATCAGGCCAGGTGACTGTCAAGTGCGTTCTCGACCTTCAGACATTTCACCATGAAACACTTAAGTATTTACTTTTAAAGGGGGAGGGAAAAGGACGCACACACACACACACACACACACACACACACACACCACTCACAAACATAGACACACAAACACAACACTCTCTCTCTCATCCCCACCCCATGGCTTCTTTGAATCAGAATCCAAACACTGGCCATATGCTACTTTCACAGTTTTAGGCATGTGGATCCTCTCCTCTCCTCCCTTGTTTCTCCTTCCCCTTCTCCCATCTCTCTCTCCTCTTTCTATTCCTCCTCTTCTTCTTTAGTATTCTCATAAAAGAGTAGTTTAATCAAAATCACACATGTTGATATATAAACATCAATTAAAAAGACTTACTGTTTTTTTTTTAACTTTTTTTTATTGAATCTTTGGGAATTTCACATAATGTACCCCAATCCCAGTCCTTCTACATCTGCCCTCCACCCTTATAACCTCCCCATCCCGGCCCCCCAAAAAACTGAAATTAGAAAAGAGAGAAAGGAAAAAAAAAAGGAAACTATCTCGCTGACCCCTGAAGACAATGACCTGCTCCTCTAACAACCACAGCGTTCTGTGCATGTACCATTCCGCTCCTCCATCTTTCCCACCTCTCCATCACACATTCCTTCGTCATAGCGGCATTGGAAGTTGCAGTGTGTCACACAGTACACCCTTTTGCCCAAACGGCTTTACTTGTGAATGTTCATTGCAATGAGTCGTTAGTCTAGTTCAAGGCCTTTGACTTCTGCTACACCATCAATACTGGACCCTCATAGAGACACTTGAACATCCTGCTGTTGCCCTGTGTCATGGAGATCCTGTGGCTGTGGATCCCCAGGACTGGCCTCTTCACATGCTCCAGCAGCTCATGGATGGGGAAGATGTTGGGGTGGGTCAACTCAAAGTCTTAGATCTGGGCCTGGGTGGTAGTTGAGTCGGTCAGTCTGCCAGCTATCCTGTACCCAGGCAAGGGGCAGGATCAGCTCTCCTGCACTCATGGCATGGGTCAGCTCTGTCTCTCCTTTTTTTTTTTTTGCTTTTGAGACAGGGTTTGTCTGTGCAGCTTTGGAGTCTGTCCTGGAACTTGCTCTGTAGACTAGGCTGGCCTTGAACTCACGGAGATCCACTTGCCTCTGCCTTCCGAGTGCTGGGATTAAAGGCGTGCGCCACCACTACCTGCTCTTCCATGTCCTCACCACCAGGGCCAGCTCTCCCATGTGCAGCATTCGTCCAGTGGTGGGCCATGACCACATGACTGCTGGAGCCACCATGCAGTGGCTAGTGGGGGCACAGCCAGCTCATCGAGACCCTCAAACATCAACTTGATTTCAGGCTGCAGCACAGACCACGGACATCCACATAGCCTTTGGTGGGCACATGGGCCATGCACATCAACACAGACCCTGGCTGCAGCAGGACCAGGGACCCAGACGTGGCCCTTGGTGGCAGCATGGGCCCAGACATCACCATGGCCTCAGGTGGCAGTGCAGGCATCTCCCATTAGGTTGTCCCTAGCCATGGCATCTCCAGTTCTGCCTCTCTTCAGAATGCACAAACCGATCCTGTTCTCTTTCTCTCCCCTCTCTCCACCACAACCTTGCTCACTTTTGGGTTCGACCGGCTGGTAAGGGCTGAGCATGGCCCCGTGTCTTGGTCCTCCCACTACTTATTTTATTCTTAAAATTTCATGTATGTGAATGTGTGTGCAGGTGCCTGAGGAGGCTCAAGAGGGCATCAGATCCAGTTGTGAGCTACTGAAGAACTGAACTTGGGTTCTCTGCAGGAGCATTGAGCCCTTTAAACCTCGGAACCATCTCTCCAGAAAAAATAAATAAATCAAATAAAAAAATTTCAAGGCAGGGTTTTTCTGTGTAACAGCTCTGGTGGTCTTGGAACTCATTCTGTAGACCAGGCTGGCCTCAAACTCACAGAGATCTGCCTGCCTCTGTCTCCTGAGTGCTGGGATTAACAGTGTGTGCTACCACTTGGTAAAAAACATTTTAAAAAAAAAAACAAATTTAAACACAAAAGTCAAGGTACCCACGAAGTCCAGGAAAACAGAAGTTAAACAAGAAGGAAAACAAAATAATACCACACAGTGTGTCTTGGAATAGCCCACGAGTTTGTGGTCTTAAGAGGAAACACTGCCAATTGTAATAGGCGATGGTCTGAATTTTGACTATTTGACTAGACTGAGAAATGGCAGGATTAGTGAAGCCCACTTCTGGGCATGTTTGTAAGGATGTTTCTAGAGATGACTGGCTCGTGGGAAAGCAACCGAGGAGGAAGTCCCATTCCTGAACGTGGGTGGCGCTGCCCAAAGCAGTGGTGGAAGCCCAGCAGTCCCTCTCCCCCCCCCATGAGGTGGACACCTTCACTCTTCCCTATGCCTGTTACCACGAGGTTCATCCTGACTCAGACCCAAGGGGATGGAGCCATTCATGGATCCAAGTCCCCAAAACCGTGAGCCCAGACCAGCCTTCCTTGAAATGACCTGTCTGGTATTTGTCACAAGAGCAAAAACGAATCTTTCCCAGAACCTGGGAAGGCAGAGGCAGGCAGATCTTTGGGAGTTTGGGGCCAGCCTGGTCTACATAGCGAGTTCCAGGATAGCCTGGACTATGTAGAGTAAAACAATAAAACAAACAAAAAAGCCAAATACCCGAATACAGACTTCAAGGCCCCTCTCTGTCTCTCCCCCATTTCCTTCTCTGTGTTGCCCACTCTCGGCCCTCCATTACTTCCTGGGAGAATTTTCTCAACTTGATGGTCCAACATGTGCACAGAATGCTTACTTCATGATGCCATGCTCCCTGCCCTCAATTCCGGGTGAATTTTAGGTGTGACGAGTTGTGTCTGATGCTCTTGCCCGACGCACTGGGTGCTTCTGTAAGTGCCGGCTGCCCTGTTTACAAGCTGGTCTGCCCTTTTATGGACCTACTTCACTCTACCATTGTGATGTCCAAGTGGCGGTGTGATCGTAGGTAAGCCAACGGCTGTAGCTATTCTTTAGACTTCATCACCATGAAATAGACATTCATGATTTTTCCATGACACAATAGTCCTAAAACATCCCCAGCCCCCTGCCCTACAACCATTTAAAAATTCAGGAACAGGGAGGGAGAGACGGCTCAGGTTGGAAAGCATTTGCTTTACAAACAAGCTGAGTCTGATCTCCAGGACTCATGAGAAAAAAAGCTGGGCGTGGTGGAGCACCACTATAATCCCAGAGCTGGGGAGGGAGAGCCAGGCTGTCCCTGGGGCCCACCAGCAGTCAGCTGACTCAGTGAGCCCTAGGTTCAGTGAGCCGGTCTCAGAAAACAAGGTGGATGGCAACTGACCTCTGACCTGCACACACAGGCTCTTAGCTCACAGGCCAGGCTGGTTTTAGCTCAGGGGTGGTGTGTGTGTGTGTGTGTGTGTGTGTGTGTGTGTGTGTGTGTGTGTGTCAGGGGTGTGGTGTGGTGGGGAGGCACCATTTATCTGACATGTCCTCTAAGGCTAGTATTGAATTTCTCTCTAGCTGTCAGGACTGTCTCCATGGAACCCAGCGCCCCAGGCAGGCTAAGCACGTGACCCACCACCTAGCTCTATCCTGGTTCATGTTGAGGAGTGTGTGTGTGTGTGTGTGTATGAGTGTGTGAACCAATCACAATGTGTATGTGGAGGTCACAGGACAACTTGCAGGAGTCGGGTCTCTCTACCATGTGGATTCTGGGGACTGAACTTCTGTCGTAAGTCTCGACAACAAGCACTTTGACCTGCTGAACTATCCTATGGGTCCCTAGAGACTTTATGTACTTCATAAGGAGGGGAACTCAAACTCCTGGAACCCTGGTAAAGGGGCATGTTGATGAACCAAGCGTGCTTTGTGTATTTAATTCTTCCGTGGTGCTCGGATATGTTTGCTTCACCGTGAGGTGGGAAAAACGCTTCCTAGTTCGCTCACTTCCACACTGCCTGATTACATCAGGGAGACTCGGCTCTGTGGCTAACTGCCTCCAACACCTGCCAATCTTGGCATTTAACAGACAGCTCAGGCCCCAGGCGAGGCACCCCCGGCAGGGAACAATGTCTACCTAGACATTAGTCATACTGCGTTGTTTCTCCGTGTCCACTCAGTTACGTCCCACTTATCAGGACAACTGATTGCCACTACACAGCTCTTCAGTGCCTTCTTTTTAAGGCGAAGTACAATAAAAACTGAGTCAATCTGAAGGAAATGTTTACCAGGTGGAGGACAGCAGCCAGCTGCTGCAAGGCCCTCCTCCTGGCCCGAGGTCTAAGGAAGAGGTTGGGAGGCTGTGGCTCAGCCTCTCTCAGGATCTGACAAGTGCATGCCCTTGGGCAGCCACCCCACTTCTCGCAGATCTTCCTGTGTCATCTGTAGAGAGGGCTGAGCCTCTGCCTGGGCCCCACCACCTCCCAGGGCTGCGGTTGGGAGCAGCCTTGATGAACGTGAAAGTACCTTGTAAACTTTAATTACCATGCGTCCCTAATGGGCTCCTCTGCACTGGCTAGCTGCCGGTTGCCTCAACCACCTCCTCCCTTCTCCTTCTCCTCCCCTTCCCCTTCTCCCTTCTCTTTTCCACCTCCTCTTCCCTTTCCACTTCCTCTCCTTCCTCCCCTCCCTCTCCATAGATTCTGCACTCTCTCCCCCTTGTGGCCCACACCTCTCACCTCCCCCACCTCTCAGTATTGTGTTGAAACTATAGCAGAAGGAAGAGCTGGCCACTGGGAAGAGCCTACAGGAAAACAGACTTTTCTAGAAGGTACTGCTTCTGGTCAGACTCTACCCCTGGCTATGGTGATTGGCCGATCTTCATACATGTGACTCTCATTGAGCCAAGGAGAGTTGGCTCGGGGCTTTTGCTATTGACTTCTCTGGGATGGCTGTGGCCTCCTGGGTGGGTGGAGAGGCTGAGAGCCCCTGTCCGCTCTCCTGATTCCATGAACTGAACCGCGGGGTCTCAATGTGGGGCTTTTGTTTTCACTCGGAAGGAAAAACTGGGGGAGAGAGGGGAGAGAAAAGAGAATGAACAAGTACAAGAGAGAGTACTCATCTGACCCCCTGACCTCTCTGCCCCTGAAATTTGATTGAAGGAGCTGGCAAATTCTGAAGCCAACCTGGGTTTCTGTCACCGTCCCTTTTCCAGAGCGCACATTTGGCTGTGTGTGGCATCTTGGACACAGACATCTACAGTAGACTTTGGATGGGTCGGTGGCTCTGCTGGGTCCCCCTCACAGCCCATCACCCTGCTGGCTTGCTATGGCAGCTCTTCCAGAGCCTTCTGTCCCCTCCCCCAGGAACTCCCATGCATGTCACATGGCTTTTTGTGTGACATCTCTTTGGTAGGTTTGGAATGATTGTCAAGACCTGCCACGATGAGGCCAGCCCTGTGGTGCAGCAGAGGCAACAGTTTCGGTGCCGGTGTGGCTGACACTGAAGAACCAGACAGCCTAAGAACTCACCCAGGCTTTTCATGAGACCAGGAAGTGCTGCACCTTTCTCCCTTCTCCTCAGTTTCTAGAAGACGGGGGCCCTGGAGTACTCTCTCCATCAGCCTCTTTTCACAGAGCTGTGCTGAGGTGGATGGGCTCCTCAGAGGCCCCCAGTTCCTGTGTTGCTCCTAAGAGATGCTTATGTCTGCAGCCATCCTTTCAGTACCCTGCATCTGGGTAAATCAGAAGGCATTTGAGCAGCCTGGTGTGTCCTGCCTGGTCCCTGGCCGGCTTCTGTCCTTCCATCACCAAAATGGTCCTTGTAGACCTTTGAGTCTGAAGCCACTGGCCCAGGGGTGGTACCATATGCTTTGTAGTAGTGTGTGTCTCTCTCTGTGTGTGTGTGTCTCTGTGTGTGTGTGCAAGCACATGACTATCAAGGCCAGAGGCCAGCCTTGGGCGTTGTTCCTCAGGAGCCACCCACCTGGTTTTAGGAGGCAGACCCCCCTAACTGGCCACAGATGAGGCTAGGCTATCTTGCCAGTGAGCCTCAGAGCGCTGGCTCCCCAGTGCGGGGATTACAAACTGGTGTCACCTCGCTTGGCTTTTTACGGAGCTTTTGGGGGTTAAATGCTGGTCCCCACGCTTGTGCAGCAAGCACTTTACTGAGATGCCTCCCGGGGCCACGCTTTGCAGTTTTGATGTCTTCGGGATCCTGTCTTACTCTGTAAAAATCAGCTAAGACACAAAGTCTTACGTCTCCACACAGCCTTCCAGGCATCACCCAGGTAGGATGAAGCCTCCTCCATGACCCCACAGAGAGGAGCCTGTGTCACCTGGGCAGGGGGGTGGGGCATGCTCTGGTCTTCTGTCACCAGGTCTGTTTCCTCTGCCCTTGGCTGCCAAACCAGGAACTGCACACGGGGTGAACTCTTTCTTGTCTGTTGTCTTTGCCTCCATACTGTGGCTGTGAGCCTCCTCCATGTCAGGAAGACTCATCCCCTCCTCAGTGCAGAACAGTGCTCCCGGGTCGGCCTGGACCACATCTTACTTCTCTAGCCTACAGTCAGATGTGTGCGTTCTGGCAGTTCTGGGTTCTTGTAAGTACAGTTGCTGTGAGCAAGGCTGAAGACGCCTTCTCAGAGGACAGAATTAACTTTCTTTTCTTTGTACTTATTTGAAGACTGGGCTACCCCGGAACTCAGGATGTAGCCAAGGCTGACCTCAAAATGCAGCAGTCCTCTTGCCTCAGCATCCCGAATCCTAGGATGACAGATGTGCACCACCACGTCCAGCTTTTTCTTTTTTTTCCTCCTTTTGTTTTCTTTGTTTAAAACAGGATCTCACTCTGAAGCCCAGGCTGGCCTCTGCTCTCTATGAGCCCTAGGCTGTTTTCAGACAGCAATTCTCCTGCTTCAGCCTTCAGAGTGCTGGGGTGCAATCCCTCTTCCTGGCCCACAGTCACCATGATTCCCACCAGGAACCTTTCATCATCATAGATGACAGTGGTGGACAGTGTCTCTCCCCAGGCTCTGTCATGGCACCACAGGCAGATATCCGCATACCCAGTTCACAGATAGGAAGCCAAAGCCGGCACAGACATCCATCCCTCTGTCCACACATTTGTAGGTGATGGAGTTGGGATACAAGTCTGCCTGGGATCCGGGTTATCCACCCCAGTCCCATCTACTCCCAAGCCCCTGAAGTTCTCCACAGTGTCCTTGGTAATCCCTGATGCCCATTCCCCAAACAGCTCCTGCACTTGGTCTGTCCCACAGCATAAGAACATTTCTTCTAGACAATCCTGCTTCCCCGAACTCTCCAGGGGCTCTGTCTGTTTATAAAAGGCCCTGGGCCTTCTCCCTCACTGGCCTCTATTGACAAATAAGTGACTGACTCACTTGGGTAAAAATATACTTCTGGATCTGAGCCGGGCAGAGTTATTAAAAGTTTGTTGTGTCTACTTAGATGGGACAGCCCTGCCTGGGTTGAGGCAGTGACGCCATCACAGGCTGAATACAGCCCTGCATCTTCTCTCCTGACTCAGTAGCTTCCATGTGTTCTAGCCACTGTGACAGGCTCACAGGGTTCCTGGTGACTGCCACCCTTAGCTCTCCAGGCAGATTGTAGTGTTACATCTGGAGCTGGGGGGACACTGGGTGTTCTCAGCTGTGTGACCCAGAATGAGTCACCTGCCCGCCAGGAGCCCTTCTCCCTCATCTATAAACAGAGAATCATGAATCGACCTCCCAGGGTGTGGGATGCAGTATCAGCAAAAGGTAGATGAATGCCTTCTGGTTAGATGGCTGCTGGGGAAGATGATCATCGGGTGGGAAGAGGGATTTGTGTTCCAGCACAGAGGAGGCTGAGGCAGGAGGATTGCGGTAAGTTTACAAGTAGAGTTGTCTTGAAACGACACTGGAGGGCTAGGGGCATGATGGGTTGGGGATGTTAAATTCCTGGCCAAGATTTGCTTCTTGCCCCTCCTGTGACCCTGCAGACATTGTTAGTGGATCACCGAGTTTCTCCTGCTGGGTCTGGAAATGGAATCAAGACTTCTTAGGATATGGCTCTCAGTAATCACATCCCTTAGTCAGAATGGGTGGGGTTGAAACCTGTTTGCACTTCTTGCTGAAGCTCAATATCCCCTAAGTTTGCAGCCCCATCACATCAAGCAATCCCAAGATGACTGAGACAGGAGCATCCCATCTGAGGCTGAGGGCATTTGTGTTAGAAATTCAGGAATTAATTTCTTTTTGATTTCATGATACAGAACTTCTCAGTGACCACTGAGTGTATTTACATAAGATAAGGAGCCCTGTCTTCACATTAAACAGAGCTTTCCGCCGGGCAGTGGTGGCACACGCCTTTAATCCCAGCACTCAAGAGGCAGAGCCAGGCGGATCTCTGTGAGTTCAAGGCCATCCTGAGTCTACAGAGCGAGATCCAGGACAGGCACCAAAACTACACAGAGAAACCCTGTCTCAAAAAACCAAAACAACAACAAAAACAAAGACAAAAAAAACCCTCAAAAACAAACAAACAAGCCAGAGCTTTCCACAAACATTGTCCATTAGATGCTTATGAGTGTGTGGTGTGTGTGTGTGGGTCTGCATCCAGGGCTACACTCATCTATCAGCTGTTCTCACAGCTGCCTCAGCAGGTCCATTAGATGCTTATAAGTGTGTGGTGTGTGTGGGGGATCTGCATCCAGGGCTACACTCATTTATCAGCTGTTCTCACAGCTCCCAAGGGCTGCACTGTACCAGGCACACGGAGATGCCGTGTAAACCGAGTTAAGTAAGTGAGCCACTGCAGAGCAGTGTTGGTATCTGACAGTGAGGCTGGAGGATGACCGGGGAAGTCAGGGGACAGTGTGCCAGGCACTAGCCACGTTGGTATTTTGAAGGTTTTGAAGGCTGTGAGTGGGGTGGGGATGTTTAGAATGTTGGATGGTGCTGTGGGTGGAGAGGTAGTGGGGGACTTGAGTGGGTTGCTTTGGGGTGAAGACAGGGAAGAGTGTGGGGTATCACCCAGGATGGGTGCCTGGGTGACACATTTCCAGGTGGTCTCACTAGCTGAGGAGGCAATGATGTGATGATGGCCTCCAGGGTTCTGCCATTTCCAGACTTCAGGTTGTGCAGTGTTTAGATTTCTTTTAGATTTATGTGGTTTGTTTTATACATATGGGCATTTTGCCTGCGTATATACTAACCTGTGAAAGTCAGAAGAGGGTGTCAGAGCCCCTGGAACTAAAATTACAGACAACCATGGGGATGCTGGGAACCAAATCCAGGTCCTCTGAAAAAGCAGCATCTTTCCAGCACCCCTTTTTGTTGAGACAAAATCTCATGTAGGCCAGGATGGCTTTGACCCCTCTGTGTAGCTGTGACTTTGGGGTACTGATCCTCCTCCCTCTACTTCCCGAGCGCTGGAATTACAGATGTGCACCACCACACTTAGTTTACTTGATGCTGAGAGTCAAACCTAGGGCTCTGTGCATGTTAGGGAAGCACTATACCGAATGAGCTACCATTTTTTTTTTTTTTTTTGGTTTTTTCGAGACAGGGTTTCTCTGTGTAGCTTTGCGCCTTTCCTGGAGCTCACTTGGTAGCCCAGGCTGGCCTCGAACTCACAGAGATCCGCCTGCCTCTGCCTCCCGAGTGCTGGGATTAAAGGCGTGCGCCACCAACACCCGGCTGAGCTACCATTTTTAATTGCGGTAAAATTCACTTAATGTAAACTTTATCCCAACCATCTTTAATGAGCACCTCTGTGATTTTGACCATGTTTGTATGTTCATCATCATTGACCCTCGCTGCAGGTCCATTTCCAGCATCCCACACTCAAACTTGGTCTCATTAAACACTAACCTCCATTTCTTCCTGCCCATCACTGGCTCCACTATTAAGGCTCCATCTTCCACAGTTATGTTTCACACTCCATCACTCAGGTTCCACATTCCACTGTCCACAATCCACACTCCACCACACAGGCCACATTTACATTTCACTGTCCACTGTCCATACTCCACCACCCAGATTCTACATTCCACTCTCCACTGCCGTGCTCCACCACCGAGGCTCCAGATTCTACTATCCATGTTCCACACTCCACCACCCAGACTCCACATTCCACTGTTCACAACCCACACTCCATCACCCAGATTCCACATTCCACACTCCATGCTCCACCACTAAGGCTCCAGATTCTACTATCCATGTTCCACCACCCAGATTCCACATTCCACTGTTCACAATCCACACTCCACCACCCAGATTCCCCATTCCACTGTTCACAATCCACACTCCACCACCCAGATTCCCCATTCCACTGTTCACAATCCACACTCCACCACCCAGATTCCACATTCCACTGTTCACAATCCATGCTCCACCATGTCCACACTCTGACTTTGTGGCTATTACTGTCTCTGGTGGTCGGTTACACAGCCCTTGTCCTTCTGTGACTGGTTTTCCTCATGTGTCAGAATGTTTCCAGTTTCTTCCATGCTGGAGCAAGTTCCTGGACTGCCTTCCACAGTGTGCAGAGAACCCATTTGGTTAACCACTTCATCTCACACTCACTTTTCACGTCTTGTGAACGGTCCACCTTTGAATTTGCATGTGATGTCTGCTGGAGCCCTGACCACAAACCCTTGGGTACCCTTACTGGGTCCTATAACTGGCACTCAGTTCTTCACCCCACAATATCAGCCTCCAATGATGGACAAAATTCAGGGAGAAGTGGTTAGCTGGACCAGCAGACCTCACAGGAGAGAAAGGCTTTCGAGACAGCCCTTCAGCCACCAGCTCTACATTAATGCTTGACTCCTCCAGGAGCAGAACCCGAGATAAAGATTTGGGCAAGAAGGTTTTGCTTCGGAGGTGGTCCTGGAAAGCTGCTGCAGAAGAGTGGGGATGTGAGGTAGAGATGGTGTGGGGATACAAGAGGTACACTGATGAGATGTGACAGCAGAGGGCACTGGGCTCAGCCTTCTGGGGTCTCCAAAGATGCAGCAGGGGCCTCGTTGTCCCAGGCAAGGAGGAAGGATGCTATGGCTCTGATATACTGATGCTGGCTGGTCCTAGCTGAGCTTACTTTCTGGCATCCATGAGGGCTGAGCATCTCTGGCTGGGGATGTCCACAGGTAGGTGGGAGACTCTTGTCACAGACAGGTGACAGAGCATGAGGGAAGGGCTCTAGTTGTTTCCATACTAGGAAAGGTGCAACGGAGCTGTGCTTAGAGGCTTGAGGATGGGCTGTGTTCAGTTTGCAGCTCCCTGGACGTCAGGACCTATCTGCTCTCTGCTCCTCTCCATGGATGAGCGGTGAGCTCGGGACAAGTGGTATGCATCCGGAAGGGCTTCCCTGACAGAGTAAAAATGGGTCAGCTTCACTGTGCCAGAAACGGATCAGGCACAGCAATGCCTTCTGATCCTGGCCCTCTGCTCATGTCCTTGTCTCCAGTAACATGACTGGGCTCTCTTTCAAGGGTCTCAGTGGCCCAAGGTCACAGTGGCCTAGGTGAGCAATCTCTAGCCTCCCTCATTCCACAGTGGGATCTGAAGCTGGTCCTGGGTGCTTGTCTGCCTCCTTCTAGCAAATCTGCCTGTGAACAGCCCTCTTATCTCCAGCAGGGGTCTTTTCCAGGGGACCTGAGATAACCTTGTGGCCCCATTCTTGCCTCAAGCCCACTCCCTGATGGTTTAGCCCATTCAGTCGCCTCTTCCAGGAGACCCAAAGCTAGGATGGCTGCACAGGCTGAGGGTGAGGATTTTGCACCTGCAGTGTGATGGTATTTAACATTAAAGTAATAGCCACCTGAAAAGGCTAAAAGTCACTTTAGCCTCTGGAACAATACCCTGCTTCTGACAGTCACGTGGGGTGGGGGGATTCTGATGTTGAAGGTACATGTGCTGTGTGTCCATACTCAGCTTGATGCATTTGTATCTGATATTCAGGAATCTCAGGCATCCTGTCAACCATGGTCCACCACTTCTTTCAGGACAGTGGAGGGAACTTCAGGGGCACATGGAGGGCACTGGGGGCACGTGGAGGGTGCATGGCTTCTCCAAGAGGCAATCACTCCTGCCTCAGAGAAAACACTTCCAAAGAGATGCATGGTTCCTGACAGTAAGGGCCCATCCCCAGGAAAGGACCTTGTCCCCCAGATACCAGCTCACAGATGACAGGTGTGTCCTCTTGCCTCAGGGTGCCCCTTTCCTGAATATACATAGCCTTTAGGGACTCATCACAGCAGAAACCTTGAGGCTCTTCACGATCTTGAATCTCAAGCAGGCAGGGGTGTGGCTCAGAGTAAAGCATTTGTCCAGGATGCCAGAGGCCTTGGGTTCTAACCCCAGCACAGAAGAGTTAAAGATAAAACACGGGTCTGTGTTATTGTCCAGAGGTCAGGAAGCTATAGGAAGCCATGGATCACAACTTCCTTGATACCAGATGCCATCTTACCATGCACAGTGGCTGAAGCTCATGCCTGCACACGTTTGCCAGGACGTGGGAGACCTCTGCCCTCTAAAGCTTTCTTAGACTGTCTCTCACAGCCTCTCCCAAGATTTCTACCTCATACAACCACTGACTTGTGCCCAGTAGGCAGAGCAGGCCAGGGACGCCAATTTCTACTGCTGCTTAGGGAACGTAGACAGTTCAAGCTCAGGCCTTGGAGTCTGGGAAGATGCCTTTCTTCCAGCTCTGGGATCTGAGTAGGAAGGTGGGTTCTGACTGTCCCAAACACATCTAGCAACTGTCCGAACACACAGCACAGTGGTGCCATCTCCATGGTCTCTGAGACCAGAGGATGAGCGTGGCCAAAGTCACCCTTGTGGGAGACAGAGTGAGGCTTGGATTCAAGGGGCAATGCCTACTACAGACCCAGAGCCCCTTTGGTGACACACAGGTGCTATGTCAGAGGCTTGTGGGCTGGGGACACTTCAGGTTAGAGGGGAAGTGCCCTCTGCCCACATAAATAAGTACAGTGGATTTGATGCTGATTGCCTGCTCTCTCTGCTGGGCCCTGGATGAGGACAGAGCTTTCTGCAGTTAGGGGAGAAGTCTCCTAGAAAAAAGCCACTGGGAGGAGCATCAGCTCGCATTCCCTCCAGCGGGACAGTCCTTGGCCATCGTCCACTCCCATCCTACTGCTTGGTACCTCTGAGCATTGTCCCCTCACCAACTGTGTCTGTTCTCAGATTCCAACTCCCCAGAATGGCCATACCTTCCTGTGACAGTGGAAGGTTCTAGAACTGAACTTTCACAGCATGCAGTCCCCCCATCCCCCACAAGCCACTCATAGCTGTTAACAGCAATGTAAAAGGGATTTTTGCTCCCAACTAATGTTAACTCTCTGGGCTCAGCGCTGGAGAACAGGAGCTGAGATGGAGGCCCAGTGAGGGGCAGCTTTGTCCCAAGATGAGAGCCGGGCAGATGGGCAGATGATCAGACGATACACCCTCACTGAAGGTGGCCTCGTCATAGTCTTTCTTTTATGCTGACTTCATGGGGTCCTAGGGGTGTGGCAGCTGCTGTCTCCCTGGTGGCTGTACAGCAAGCTCCTGTAAGGACTCTGTCTGGCTTGACCATGCTCCTCTGCACACCCCCACACTGCTGAGGAGGAGAGTTCCTCAAAGTACTCCAGATCCAGTCACTGTGCAGCACTGACTGGCATGTCCACATCTTGCTCTATCTCTTCCTATATCTACTTACCTGTTTTTATCTAGTCGGCCATCCATGTGTCTTTGCTTTTATCTAGCCATCCAGCATCCATTCTCTGTCCCTCATTCAGCATCTGCCTCTCCATCCATCCATTCATCCATCCATCATCCATCCACCCTCCCTCCAGTCCATCCACTCATGCATCCATACACCCACACACCCACTTATTTATTATCCTCCTACCCACCCACCTACCCACCTATGTGTGCATCTATCCACATACCTGCCTACCTACCTACCTATCCACCACACACCCATATACAATTCCACATGCCTATCCATCCCTCCATCCCTCCCTCCGTCCATCCACCCACCCATCTTTCCACCCTCCCATCCTCCACCCGTATCAGACAGGTGCAAACAGGACTGACACTGCGCATGATGTCATTTAATGATGGCTCCACTCTCCACTGCTTGGCGTTGTTATCTCTCCTCTCTGGCCAACAACAGGAACAGATTGAGTTCTTTTCCTGAGGCCCAGCTCTGCTCCCATCGCCCACACAGGCTCAGTCAGGGAGGGATGGCTCCCCAGTCCAGGGTGTGGCCAGTCAGCCTCGGGCTGTCTGCCTCCTCTCTATCTCCTCATCCATAGCTGAGCATGTGCCTTCCATGTTGGGAACCGTGAGCTGGCAGCCGCACGATCTGATACTATGCCCAGCTAGGAAGGCTGCCCCATTCTGTCATCCCTGCAGCTCTGGCGCCAATCACCCAGCCTGGGCTGCAGGGGAATGGGGCTGTCAGGCCCTGCAAGCCACCTTCTACATGCTTGGACATGGCTGGCTGATCTAGACGATCAGAATACCCAGGAAAACACAACTGGTCTGGCTGCCACTGGAGCCCAGGGTCCCAGATCAAGTCCCTGTTCTGATCCCAGCTGTTGGAGATGGTCTTCTGGGCTCCTTGCTAGAGAGCGGAGAGCAGATGACCCGGAGTTCAGGAGAAAGTGGACCCTCACGACTGGAAGGCAACCTCCACCAGGCATGTAAAATCAAAACTGTTTACAATTTTGTAAGTTAAAAAAGTCAGTGTGGCTTTTCCTTTTAATTTCTCCATTTTCAGCCCCTGCCCGCCCCCAGTTCACACCATTCCTTCACAACCATTTCACTAAAGTGAAAATAATTCACACTAGTATTAACACACCCACATCCTCACAAATCCTTAGACAGTCCTTTGCATGGATGAAGAAGCGTCCAGAGAGGTTAAGGCACTGGCCTGAGGCCAAAGTGGGGCTGGCCATCAATCAACTCATCCATTCTTCCATCCACCCAACCACCTACTTGTTCATCCATTCGTTCATCTGTCTGTCCGTCCATCCGTCTGTCTACCCATCCATCCACGGCACTCTCAGAAAGCCACTCAGAAGTGAGGATGTGAAAACATGGTTCCTGGTAATAAGGGATAGTTACTCTGAATTAATAACTGAACCACTTACTTTTAAACTTTTTAAAACAAAGTCTCTCCATGTAGTCCAGGCTGGCTTCAAACCCACAATCCTCCTGTCTCAGCCTTCCAAGTTCTGTAATACATTGCCACACTAGCTTAGATTTTGTCACTTATTTCCTCTCTTTTTTTTTTTTTGTTGTTTTTCGAGACAGGGTTTCTCTGTGTAGCTTTGTGCCTTTCCTGGAGCTCACTCTGTAGCCCAGGCTGGCCTCGAAATCACAGAGATCCGCCTGGCTCTGCTGGGATTAAAGGCGTGTGCCACCACCGCCTGGCAATTTCCTCTTTTATGTGAATTTAGGGAGATATATTTTATCAAGTTTTGTGGAAAATTCTCAACTCACTTCCTCCCTCCCTGTCCCTCCTTATCCCTCCCTCCCCTCCCTTCCCTTCCCTTTCTTCTTTCCTTCCATGTAGACTGATCTAGAACTTACCATGGAGCCAAGAGTGACCTTGAACTTCTGATTCTCCTGAATCGACCTCTCAAAAATGCAGAGATGACAGGTGTGCACGACTGTTCCTGGTTTATGTGGTACTGGGGATCGAACCCAGAGCCTTGTGTATGCTAGGCAAGCACTCTACCCACTGAGACACATTCTAGTCCTTGGCTCCGTGAGCCACTCTTTTGTCTAGGTCTTTTGCCAAAGGTCTGACCCACTGGAGCTATGACAGAGGCAGCCAAGTTCCAGAAGGTGGAGCTGGCCTGGAACCCCTGCCTGGCTGTCCACACAGCCCCATCTCTGATCCCTGCTGGTCACTAAGCTAGACACACGAGTTAGACTTCATGGACCCACACGTGTGGACAGCGCAAGTTTTTCAGTAAATTCCACCTGTGCAAGTGCCCTACAGACGGCAGCACCCTTCGCAAGTTTTTCAGTAAATTCCACCACAGACGGCAGCAGCACCCTTTCCTCTGATCCCCGGCAGATCTGTGCATTCTCTAATCTGTGGTGAGCCCCGCTTCAGAGACGCATAGGAGAGGTCAGCATGGAGGCGGTACCAGCCATGGTCACGCGCCCTTCATGTGGCCCCGTGTTTGTGCCAGTTGCCCTGCCCTCCCATCTGGCCCAGGGAAGCGTGCTCAGGAAGCCACTCAGAGGTAAGGATGTAAGAACAAGTGGGTTGCCTAGGAAGGGGTCCCGGTTCCATCACTGAGTCACAGACAGCCTCCAAAGTTAGTGTCAGGAAGCAAATGGCCACAAGTTGTGCCTGTGACTCTGTCTGGGGCAGAGCTGGTGACCACAGTCATTTGTCATCTCTGTGGAGTGTGAAGTGTGAATCCTGTAGGGTGTGATGTCTTACCCCAATGTCACTGTGGCCGCATCACTGGGATATAGGACTTTCAGCCCCATCGCAAGCACCGTCGTGGTCCAGCACAGAGCCTGTACTTGCCTTTGATGACATAGACGACAAAGTACACCATGGTAACTCAGAGCTTTGGGAGGGTCCATGCTCCTGAACTCCACAAGAGTGGCCAGCTCTGAGAAAGCCACAATGGGGGTGGGGAGAGGGGACCCAAAAGAGGCTGTATAGATGATGCTTGCCTCTTCAAGTACATTTGTGAAGTGCCCTAGTTTGCTCTCTGTTGTGATAAGCACCATGACCAAAAGCCACTTGCAGAGGAAAGGGTTTGTTTCAGTTTACATGGTACAGTCCATTGCTGAGGGAAGCTGGGCCAGGAGCTCAACCTGGGACCTGGCAGCAGGAGCCGGAGCAGAGACCACAGAGGAAGGCTACTTCTTGGCACACTGCCAGACTCACATTCAGCTACTTTTCTTACACAGCTCAGGCCACTTGTTTGAGATGGTGCTGCCCACAGTGGGCTGGACCCTCCGTTATTAATTAGCAGTCATGAAAATGCCCACAGGCCAATCTGATGGAGGCAATCCCTCATTTGAGGCCCCATCTTCCCAGGTTTGTCAACTTGGCAACCAAGATAAGCTACTACAGGAAGCTACTGTCCACATTCTTGTTAAACCTGAATGGTTCAGTACATGGGTATTTGGTTTATTATCTTCTCATTTAAATGTACAAAAATTTTCACAAATCTTCTACCAAAAACACATGGTAGAAACTCAAAGGCATCTTAGGAGCAGAAGCATCTAAGGTCCTCAGGGATCTCCGAGTCTGTGCAAGTTCAAGGACAGGTTATGCTATCTATGCATTGTGACAGATTAGGAGTGACCTTGGTGGTCTGGGAGGAGGGAGGAGCCCTGGGGTAATGGGACTATCCCACTGTGTTTACACAGTGCCCTTGTGGGTGAGATGCTGCTGAGCCATGGATTTCAGGCCGCATGTTTCCTTCTACATCAAGTACGTTCCCCCAGCAAACCAAAGGCTTGGGCAATGGACCAGACTCAATTGTTTAGGGCCCTTCCAAAAATTCAGGGTGTGCAGGTATGTGTGCAGGCTAAAGACGAGCTGGGATATTATTCCTCAGGAGCTGTCTATCTTGTTTTCAGACGCAGGCTCTTCATTAGGAAGCTTATGGATTCAAATATGCTGGCTGGCCAATGAGCCCCAGGGGTCAACTTGTCTCTTCCTCTCCACTACTAGGATTGAAAGCATGTGACACCCCACCCAGCTTTTTTTTTTTTTACATGAGCTCTGGGGATTGAACACAGGTCCTCACACTTCCTGTGGCAAGCATTTTATCTGCTTAGCTATCTCCCCATCCCTTCAAAGATCTTTAGAGGGCTGAGGGAGGGCTCATTAGTTAGGAGCACTGGCTGCTCTTTCAGAGGACCAGGGTTTGATTACCAGCAACCACATAGTGGCTCACGACGACCATCTTTAATCATTTCCAGGAGATCCTACACCCTCTTCTGGCCTCTGTGGGCACTGCATGTGTGTGGTTCACAGACATACATGCATGGAAAATATTCATACACATAAAATAAAACCATACGTATTTTAAGTCTTTAGATAGGACAGTATCAGAGTAAGGTTTTCTATGGCTGTGATAGAACAACACAACAAAAATTACCGGGGGAGGAGAAGTTTCGTTTCGTCTTACAGCTCATAGTCCATTCTCCAGAGAAGTCAGGGCAGAGACTCAAAAGCTGGAGTCAGGAATTGAAGCAGAGGCCATGGAGGAGTGCTGCTAACAGGCTTGCTTGTTCAGCCTACTTTTTTTTCTTTTATTTATTTTTATTTTTTGGTTTTTCAAGACAGGGTTTCTCTGTGTGGCTTTGTGCCTTCCCTGGAACTCACTTTGTAGACCAGGCTGACCTCGAACTCACAGAGATCCACCTGCCTCTTGCCTCCTGAGTGCTGGGACTAAAGGTGTGTGCCACCACCGCCTGGCAAATGTTTAGTTTC
>CABHPR010120819.1:0-40971 GCA_902168415.1 Peromyscus melanophrys | reverse complement strand
GAAGATGGCCACATGACCTCTACTCTTCTACTAAAAGGAAACTCCATGCTAGAAGATGGCCACACGACCTCTACTCTTCTACTAAAAGCATGCAACATGAGTCAAGGGAATACACAGAACACAGAAAGGTAAAAGGCCAGAATAACAGTAAACCAAAGCCAAGTGTTGAAGAAGTAGGAATCCTCTAGGAATTCTGAGATCATCTATTTTACAGCTCAGTAAAAGAGTCAGAGAGATGTATTCCTCTGCACCAGTAACAAGACATGCATTATTAGGCTATCATTGAAAAAAAACTTGGTCTTTTATTCTCAACAAGGAGTTTTAAAAATCTGAGGAGGAAGAACATTAAACTGTGGTAGAGAGATCTAACTTCTGACATCTGTCTAATCCTATGGGCTAATTTGTTTAGACTCTGGCCCATGGTTTTCTCATTTGTAATCTGGAGACACAGGACTGGTTGCGTATTTAACACGTATATCAGAATACTAAAGTCCATAAGTGATTCACTCCAATAATACTGAGCTGAATAATATACAATCCTTTTATTTGAATGGCTTAGAAAGAGATTAATACAAAGTGTAAGTTGAGGGAGTTTTAAACTATGATTTACTGAACAGTGGTGGAGGTGCAGTTCAGGGGTAGAGCACTGCTGAGCACAGTCAAAGCCCTGGGCCAATGCCTAGCCCCCAGAAAACAAACAAAACCAAGACAACTTGTTTGAAAGTCTCTTACCTTTCCAGAATCCAGTACCTTCTGAAAGTCTTCCAATGTATTAGATACAACCATATGAGCTTTAAGGTCTTCAGAAGCCCTACCAAAATAAATCAGAAAATACATAACTTTTCTTACAAATATGACAGGGGTTTTTTAAATCCCAAGATAAACAAGACTTAATAAACTAGTAAATGAAGGTCAGAAGAACTCAATGTGAGTATTAATCCCCTGACTAGCAGTGGCCATGAATAAGCCAGCCACCTTATTCCAGCATCGCCTCAAGCCTACATGTGAGAAACTTGCCATGCACACAAGAGGCAGCTGCTACTTCTGTTATTGCTGCTGAATGGTCCTGACTCCCACTTATACCACCTGTGGGAGTCTGTTTTTTTTTTTCTTTTTTTTTGGTTTTTTAAGACAGGGTTTCTCTGTGTAGCTTTGTGCCTTTTCTGGAACTCGCTTTGTAGAGCAGGCTGGCCTCGAACTCACAGAGATCTGCCTGCCTCTGCTTCCCAAGTGCTGGGATTAAAGGTGTGCGCCACCACCGCCCTGCAAGTCTGTAATTTTTCAATTCCTTCTGGTCTACTTTCCCTTCTACAAAATTGGAATAATACTGTAGCAGGAAATATGTAGAACTTCCCAATAATGAAATGTGAAGGTATGAATAGATCACAACAAAGCATGCACACAGACACACACAGACACACAGACACACAGACACACAGACACACACACACACACACACACAAAGATATTTTCACACCATCAAATCCTCCCACCCAACACTTCTGTCCCCGCGGGTCTCACTGCGTTGCCCAGGTTGGCCTCAATCATGATTCCCTTGCTTCAGCTAGTATGACTAGGTGTGCACCACCATGCCTGGCCCCACACAGTCTCCTCTGTCAGGGCCTCAGGCTCTAATAATGCTACCAGTAATATTCTCATCTACGTTCAAAATACCACATGTGGTGATGAAGGAAAAAAAGACAGTTGTTCTTTTCTGAATCTCCAGGCTAAGACTTTGTGAATTCTTAGCGACTGCTAGCTGTCAGTCAAATCTGTATCCTCTTTTCCCCTCTGTCACATTTTCTGTAGTGAGATAGGATAGACTAACTAGGAAAAGTCAGGGGACATTTCCTACCCTGCATTTGAAGGCAGCAGGCATGGCTCTTGCACCCTAACCCACCAGCACTCCCTTGACATGGCTGTGATCTGGTTTGTCCAGTCACTAAGTTCTGGAAGACGGCAGAACCAATAAAATGAGTGGTCCAGGTTCCAAAAGAGTGTACCCGCTGGACCTGCAGAGCGACTTCACACTGTTCCGTGTAAGAAAGGGGAAGGTGATCCAGGTTCCAAAAGAGTGGACCTGCAGAGCGACCTCACACTGTTCCGTGTAAGAAAGGGGAAGCTGCTCTATGGCTGCGCAACTCTGGTCTTCTCTTGTTTATAACAGTTAGTCTACTTCACACAGGACCTCTTTAACCCAAGCTGACATTAATTTAAGGAGGCTGGGATGTAGCTCAGTGCAAGGAAAAGAGCCTGCCTAGTATGAATGAGGACACAGATACATCCCTCAGCACTGAAAGAAAAAACAAAACCGAACACCGGCCACCCTAATATTAAATCCAGTAACCTGACCAGGAGGACTCACCCCCGACAGTCCAGGCTCCACAGAAGGAGCCTGTCCTGTGGAAGGAGGGAACCTCAGGAATTCACGTTTGTGATGGCTCTATACTGCTATGTCCTCAATTCAGTCAAGTTAATCAATACATTACTTTCTTTGTACTTGGTAAAATAAAGATCCAACTGTGAACAAGTATGCAGTGCTATCTTCTTTTTAAAATGAGTTGTTATCTTAATTCAGCTTTTCCTTAGTAATAATATTCTCTATAGAACTGACTCTTATTCAAAGGACTTATATTTATAAGCAAGATTGATATGCATATTGAAAATTGTATAAGATAAAAAAGGATGAAACCAAAACTTAGTGAAGTAAATGCATGCTGACTGAGAAATCATAACCTGAATTCACACAATCAGAATGACCCCTATTCCCACATCCATACAGAATATTCCAGTTAAGTCTCCCTGGATGTGGCTTCCATGAGAAGTTCTGCTCTCGTATGTCACAACTTTTTTATAACAAGCATGCATATCAATGAGAAATTATGGAAACAAAACAAAAAAAATTGCTAAGAACGACCTACACATCAACTATTTTGATGGACCTTCTATGTGAAAAATAACAGAATTTGAGTGCAAGCGAATGAAAAGCTGCTGACACTCTCTGCTAAGCCAGGAGTGCTGGCACTAGGGAGGCTGAGGCAGGGGGAACAGGAATCCAAAGCCAGCCTCCAGTCTGAAGCCAATCCAGCTGCAGGAGACACTTTCTCCAAAAACAAACGACAACTTGCTTTATAAAAATACCCATCTGGAGCCTGGGGCGATAGCTCGGCAGCACGGCAGCCCCTTTCTAAGTTCGAGGGCCTGGGTTTAGCCCCCAGAACCTACAACAAAACCAGCTGCATATGTGGTACATGCTGTATCCCAGGACTCCTGGGACCTGATGGCCATCCAGTCTAGCCTATGTGGTAAGCTCCGATCCAGTGAACCTTGGCTCAAAAAAATACAAGGTGGATAGTACATGAAGAAAGGCACCAGAGGTCGACTCTGACCTGATGTGAACACACACACAAGTCACCTTTTACTAATAAAGTTTTCTATCAAGTATTTACTAAATACTTCCATGCCGATAACGGTCTAAGAGTCTATTACTACAGAAAATAAACAAGAAAACACTGTTCTCAACGAGCTTATTAGTTTAAGCCATCTTTGCAAGATGACTAGAGGAAAGGAAGGAAAAAAAAAAGAAAACTGCTTTTCTGTCACTAATGATGCTGGTTTTCCAACCTTAGACATGTTAATGAATCACAGGAAAGAAACCTCAGTCAACCAGAAATCTAACAGTAAGCAGTCAGGATCTCTAGGTATGAGGTCCAGCAATCTCTGCTCTTCAAATTCCAGGAGACTGAGAACAGCAAGAACAGGACCTTGGTACCTGAGAGAACAATAAGGGTAAGGAGCTTTCCAATGCCTCACCCCACAACACTCCCTGTTCCCAGTGCAGACAGACTTCAAATACATCATGTTATCTATACATCAAGCAAATCCTAAAATAACCCTTCAAGACACTTTTATGAAACAAGTCCAGAGAGAGCTGCAAATTAGCTGCCTAGAAACACCCAATCAAGCAACAAAGGCGAGACTAAAATTAGTTTATTCTCGCCCAATCAGATTTATTGAGACCCAATGTGGCCTGGTATGGTGCTGCATGCCTTTAATCCCAGCACTCAGGCAGAGACAGGTGGGTCTCTATGAATTTGAGGCTAGCCTGGTCTACATAATGAGACCCTGTCTCAAAAAATAATTAAATAAACCCAGTGTATATTAGGCATAGAGTAATGTAAGGCAAAAAATAAACATATCATGGGCCACTTTCCCTGACCGCAAGTTTCTATCCCTAGGAACAGTCGCCTTCCTCACTGCTTCAGAGAGGCAGAGGGAAAAATCCTCTTACAGGTTACGCCAGCCCCAACGCCTTGACTGTCTCATATTCCCAAAGCAGTCGAGAGGCTCTCAGCCTTGGCTACCCATAATCCTCTGGGGAGCTTTTCATTTCTTAAGATTTATTTATTTTTACCTTATGTGCATTTGTGAATACCTGAATGTATGTGTGTGTACTATCTCTGTGCCCAGTTCCTACAGAGGCTCTAAGGGGGAACCCGATTCCTTGGAATTAGAGTTACAGGCAGTTGTGAGGCTCTGAACCCAGTTGTGGAACCGAACCCAGGTCTGAAGTAAGTGCTCTTAATGGCTGAGGCAATCTCTCCAATCCCGTTTATCTTTTAACTTGTGTGTGTGTGTATGTGTGTGTGTGTGTGTGTGTGTGTGTGTGTGTGTGTGAGAGAGAGAGAGAGAGAGAGAGAGAGAGAGAGACAGAGACAGAGACAGAGACAGACACACAGACAGAGACAGAGAGCGCACGAATACTGGAAATTACAGCTAGTTGTGAGCTGCCTGTTGTGGCTGCTGGGCACCAAACTCAGGTCCTCTGTAGGAGCAGTACCCACCGAGTCGTCTTGCCTGCCATCACTAAGGAGCTCTTGACACTATAGTTGCTGGCTGCTCTGTAGACCACTATAATTAGTCTCTCAGGGAAGGTGCTGATATTTACTAAAGCTTCCTGGATTCTACCAATCTGTGCCCAGCACTTAAGAACCAATGACTTAATACAAGAACCTGGATCTCAAGTTACCCCCAATGAGTTCAACAACAGACCACAGTTTCATAGGAAACACACACGTAGGAAAACCCACAAGTCAAAACTACAAATGGAATAAGAAACTAAGTGGCCCTGGAGCTCAGGGAGAAAGGCTGCTTCCAGCTGCAATAATTCCCAATCCATCCCTTGTCCTTATCTCAAGTCAGGTGAAAACTGAAGAAAGGAGACACCGGTAAACCACAGAGCTACCTTGTGAAAAGGTTAAGCTGGATGTCTTCCAAAATCTCCTGAAGTTTGGCCTCAGCTTCTTTTTCAGCAATTGTCAACTTCTCTCCAGTATCTCGTCTAACAGCTACAAACTGACAGTTCTTCATATCACGTGGCCCCACTTCCAGTCTGATTGGAACTCCCTATAAAACAGAACAGGTAGTTAAAATTGTGCATGTGTCTCTCAAGTTGAATATAGACTATTTCATGGCTTTATCTACTGTAAATCATCTAACAGCCAAAAAGCAATCATAACCAAATAAGAAAAGGGTAGGCGATAGTCCTGACACACTAAGAACTTCTTTCAGTACAGAAGGAAGGGGTCTACTGCCTCTGTTGTCAGAACTAAGCAATCCCTTGACAGAGGACCATGTGAATATGGGCATTCCCATTGCCTCACAAACGGCACGTGGTACACGGAGGAACACAGAGGCAGCTTGAAACCAAAGATAACCCCCGAAAGCACTGAGGGGGTTAGCACACTGGTACACCCCAGACTCGTTCCTGGTAAATGTGTGCTTTGGCTGGGGTGCCTCGGCTCTCGATGGAACTCCAGCATGCACGAGAATCACCTCCAGGGCTGGTTAAAGCATTCTTGCCAGGCTTCATCAGTTTCTTATTACTGGAAGTTAAAGGACTGGCTGAGATCCATATTTGAAGGAGTTACTACTTGCTGCGAAGACCGTTGGCTTTAGGATAAAGTCTGAGAACTACCATGCTCTCAGGTTTCCATGAGGGAACTTAAGAATTGGCTATATGCAAGTTTAAGACTCCTGCATATTCAAGTCTTGTGTATTTCCATCTCTGAGGGGACCAAAGCCTTTAAGGTCCAGGGAGACCTTGCATTTGTAGGGTCTGGAACCCTATCTGAAAAACAGTAGGTCTTAAATTTTAGTGAAAGATCCTTTAAAACAGTGATTCTCAACCTTCCTAATGCTACAATCCTTTAATACAGTTCCTCACGTTGTGGTCACCCTCATCCATAAAACTATTTCATTGCCTCTTCATAACTGTATTTTTGCTAATATCTGATATGCAGGATAAATGATATGCAACCCCTGTAAGAGGTTCACTCTACCCCCAAAGGGGTCACCGCTCACAGGTTGAGAACCACTGCTTTAAAAACAATTTAGGGCTCTGACACTGTGAACCAGGTACTTCTTAATACAGCATAGCTGCTGAGTAGTACTCACGTCAAAGACAAAGGGAAACTTAAGTGAAGGCCAGCAGGTCCACTGGACCCTCATGAACAGGTTCCCAGGGATAGAGTGAAAGACATAAAGCCCTATCTTTGGGGGAAGGAAGTAAAGAGGGAAGGGAAGTGGAGGATTCAGAAATAGATGGCATTTAAGTCATTTTGGTTCAGCTAACAGCAACAGTTTCACACATGAACTGGCTTAGAAAAGCACCTGCTGGTACCCCAGCTATTCCTAGGTGAATGAAAGGCTGCAGCTAAAGACAAATCACAGAGGACAGTCTGTCTGTCTTTAAGGTCATCCCTGAAGGTAGGGAGCACAAAAAGAGCAGGGTCAGCAGCAGGGCTGATCCTCAGCACACGTTTACCATAGGAGCCATTTTTAAAACGAGATGATAAATGTTAGTGGCTTTGTAATTCGAGATGGTTAATTCTGAATAACCCCAACACATCAAGCATCCATTCTTAAGTTCTACTACTCCTCCTAATTCCTAGACTAAGTTAATATTCTCTATCATAGCTTAAAGCAAATGGTAAATGGTAAAAGTTTGAAAAGTAGAATAAAGGGCATACACTACCTAATAATGAAGCTGTGCAAGAAATGAAAATACACCAAAAACATTCAACCAGAGTTTAGATAGGCTTTGCATGCACAGAGTTAGACAACAGCAAAGGGATATGTAGCCATGTGGACCAGACTGCAGATGTGGAGGGAACCTGTGAAGATTCCATCATCACCCAAACCTCCCTATGCCAGTGACTGAACTCCAGATACAAGCACTGTAACATACCCACCAATGAGGCTTATATGTCATATAAACAAACACTTCAAGATCATTTTTAGTCTAACGTAATAAAAACTGGCTTCCATAAACAAGCACAGTACTGGAAATCAAAGGCAGGCCCAAGCACATGCCAAGTGTTCTCCCAAGCTACTCACTCCTGAACCACCACAGAAATTAGTTTATGGAGCACACACTCTAGAAACCCGTTACACAGTATGGCCTATACTGGTGTTTGGAACTCACAACTATAAATGTGGGGAGGTAATAAAAACCCCTTAAGTTTGTAGAAATCCAGACCTCCCCAGTACAGGACTCCAGCGTACCTTCAGCTCCCAGTGATTGAACTTCCAGCCTGGAGAGTAGTTGTCTCGTAGATCAACTCGGACTCGAATGTTAGCGCCATGTAGCCGCCTTCGATACTCATTGCATTTTGCCATCAGTGCCTCTCTGTCTTCTTCAGAGAGGGCGTTTGTGATTCCACACGGAATGACCACCACCTAGAGTCCAGCCAAAGACACACCACACACACATAATGACATCTACAATAACGAATCAGCCAGATCCTACAGAAACGAACCTTACAGAAGTTAAAACATGCCACCGACACAGTCTTTTAAATATACATAATACCACTACAATTCAAAACATGGTGCTGGAGAGATGGCTCAGGGGTTGAGAACACTTACTGCTCTTGCAGGACCCAGGTTCGGTTCCCAGGACCCACCCTAGTGACTCACAATCATCTGTAAGTAACTCCCGGGAGTCCAACTCCTTTTCTAACCTTTGAGTGCTCCAACACACATGCAAAGCACAGACATACACTTAGACATACACACACACACACACACACACACACACACACACACACACACACACACACTGAATCTTTAAACAAAACAAAACAAAATAATCTACAACATGAAGCACCCTAAAAATTTCAAATCTTACCACTGACAAAAATTCTTAAAATTTGCTGTTGGGCCACTCACTATATTAAAAACAAAGTACTACTAACAAAAACCATTAAATATTCAGGATGATCCAACATCAAAGGGCCTTAAAAAAAATCCAACTGTACATAATTATGTCTTGAAATACTACATTTTGCATTGCTTTAAAAGCCCTTTTTCTACAAAGAATCTCAATGGCTACATGAAAACCTGCAGTGTTGTAGCGATGTGATCTTGAGCTGCACGTGAATTTCACATCTGCAACTCAACTGCAGGAGCGCACACAGTACAAGACAGCCATTTACCCCTCATTCCCATCCTCTTCCTTACCATCCTTATTCTGAGCCTGTGGCCTACCAGGCCCCCTCTTTGTTTCCCAGTGTCTCTCCTTCTGGGTAGCCGCTTTCTGTTCTTTATGTCCTGTCTATGACTGACTGCTGACGTCACATCACCTGGCTATTTCTACATCTCCAGTGGCATCTGAGGAGCACTGGAATCTCCTCCCTTTCCTTTTTATCACCTTTGGGAAGACCATAGTTCTTCATCTCTCTGTCACTGTCCACTACATCTCCAAACTTCCACTTTCCTCTGAAAACATGGTCTCCCATCTCTCCAAATATTTCTTGGGAAAAGTCAGCAAAACTGACCTAAGAGTTTTAGGAGCCAGGTGGTGGTGGTACATGCCTTTAACCTCAGCACTCGGGAAGAAGACGCAGGCAGACCTCTGAGTTCGAGGCCAGCTGGATCTACAGAGCAAGTTCCAGGACAGCCAGGGCTACACAGAGAAACCCTGTCTCGAACCCCGCCCTCCCTCCAAAAAAGTTTAGGTGTTTAAGTCTGCATGAAGAGAACAAGCAAGGATGTGTTGTCCTGTAACTTGCTGGGGTCTCTCTGTCTGTCTCTGAGACAGAATCTCACTATGTAGCCCTGACAGGCCTATTCTTTCTCTAAACTCTGTATATAGACAATGTTGGCCTGGAACTCACAGGGATTGGTCTGCCCCTACCTCCAATGTACTAGAATTAAAGATGTGTGCCATGACATCCAGCATTTGGTTTAATATTGTGTGTGTGTGTGTGTGTGTGTGTGTGTGTGTGTGTGTGTGTGTGTACCCAGTGTGGCTAAAGGCATTGGACTCTGTCTTACTCAGGGTTTTTATTGCTATGAGGAGACACCATGACCACAGCAACTCTTATAAAGGAAAGCATTTAATTGGGGTGGCTCACTTACAGTTCAGAGGCTTAATACATTATCATCATGGTGGGAAGCAAGACAGCACTCAGGCCAACATGGTGCTGGAGCTGAGAGGCCTTACATCTTGATTCAAAGGCAACAGGAAGTGAACTAAGACACTGGGTGTGGCTTGAACATATATGAGACCTCAAAGCCCACCTCCAAGGTGACACACTTCCTCCACTAAGGCCATACCTCTTAATAGTGCCACTCCCTTTATGGGCCATTTTCTTTCAGACCACCACAGATGCTCCCTGGAGCTGGCATTAGAGGAGGTTGTAAACTGCCACACGTGGTCACTGAGAACTGCACCTCAGTCCTCTGTAAGAGCAGTGGTATGCTACCTTACCCACCAAGCCATCTCTCCAGCCCCAGGTCTTTTAGCCATGACCACAGACAGCTAGTGTGAGCTGCTTCCCAGTCTTGCTTGGAGGTTTGATTTAACCTTTTCGGGGCTGCAGCATGAACTGGTTTATCACTAACACAATCCTCAGTCTGTTTTCCAATAACTAAATCTTACCACAAATCAATCGGTGTAATTTCTAATCTGTCTCCAACATGTACTAATTAGTTAATTATCACTTACCAACACTAAATGCATTTCATCTAACCTACTATATTTTATTTAAACAATTCTAAATAATTTCAAAAACCTATTTCTAAAGAAATTTTAGGGCTAGAAAGATGGCTCCACAGTTAAGAGCATCCTCGTGGTGGTTCACAGCCATCTCTAATTCCAATTCCATGGGATTCAATGCCCTCTTCTGACCTTGTTTGGAACCAAGCATGCACATGGTCCACAGATATACAGGCAGACAAAACATTCACTCAAAATAAAATTAGCAAACTTAAGAAAAAAATTAAAACAAAGTAATTTTTAAAATTCTTGAGATAATAAATAATACAAACACACACATCTTTACACAATATAATGGTCTAGGCTGTATTTTCTATAGTTTCTGTACCCTTTCAAAGGTCCTTTGTAAACATGGTCTATACTCTCACAAAAAAGAGGAACATTTTCCTTACCTGAACAGAGGCTACACGGGGTGGTAACACTAAGCCCATATTGTCCCCATGAACCATGATCATCACGCCAATAGTCCGAGTTGTCAGGCCCCAGGAGCACTGGAATGCAAACTGCTTCTCTCCTGGTGTCTTTGGATCCTCAAAAACTATTTCACACATTTTGGAAAAATTCTGGCCTAAATGGTGTGATGTCGCTCCCTAAAGTAAGGAGAGAAACACAAGCTTTAATTTTAAACTATTATTCCTTTGAAAATAATGACGACAAGATCACATATTTTAGAAAACCACCACATCTACTGTTTTATCTCCTTTTCTGGCATTAATGCTTAAGATACATGTATGACTCACATGAGAGAGAAGGACTGGTTAAAAAACGTACCAGTTTTGCTCTGGGCAGCCCCTTCCGACAGGAATAACTCCATATGTAAGGCTTTACCTGAGCTCGTGCCTGGGGATTCAGGACGAAACTCACTTTCACTGCTGTGGAGATGCAGAACAGACCTAGAAAGCACATGGTGCCCTCCACCACTGCTCTCGCCTTCCCCCTCTCTTCCCCTTTCTTTTGGGAAGGGTCTCCTACAGCCCACGTGGCCCTAGAACTCACTATGGAGCTGACAGTAGCCCGGAATACCTGATCCTCTTGCCTCTACTTCCAGGGGATTATAGGCATGCATCATGACTCAGCCCAGTTTAATGGAGTATTGATCACCAATATAGCAATAAAAATTGGTGATCAATGGCTCTATGCATGCTAGACAAGCACTGTATTTCTTCCCCAGTAATTAAATCAACATAATGAGGCAACACACACCCATTTTGTAATGTTTAAATCATGTTAAACTTATCTCAAGAATCCATCATTTCTTTCTGATAAAAACTTTCAAAATCCTTTGAGTACTTTAAAAATGCACAGTGCATCACTACTGATAGTTACTCTCCTGCACAATAACAGGCCAGATTGTTCTCCCCGCAAAGACAGTGTCTTATTCTGTAGCTCACACTAGCCACATACTCAAGATCCTTGGAGCCTGTGATCATAGGTTTCTTCCACCATCGTCGTCGGCCACAGTGTAACGTTCTGCTCCTATAGAACTAAAATTTACTGCCTACTGACCAACTCATTTCTCCCTAACTTCTAAGGGACCACCATTCTGTTCTCAAGTTATATACAATCACTTCCTTGGAGTTCACACACAATTAAGATCATGCAATGCCTTGTTTATTTCACTTAACACAAACATCTTCAATTTTATCTACGGTACTGCAAATGACAGACTTCAATCCTTTCACGGCTAATATCCCACTGTGGTATGTGCACTGTTTTTTACCAGGTGACGTCGCCAACACTTGACTGTAATGCTGCAATAACAGAGAGCAGATGTCCCTTCAGTCGCTCACTGTCTCCATCTGGATCCACCTCGAGGAAAGGCACACTAGAGTGCACACTAGTGATTTTATTGTTCAAAACCTCACTACTGCTCTCTGTACTGGCTGTCAGGTACTAACAAAGCAGCACACACTGCAGCCACGCCGTGGGCTGTGCGTCCAGCTGCCATGTAGCACAGCACTTCCATACCTGGATGGCCCGTCCGCTGGCAGATATGAAGGCTTCGATTGTGGTTGTATAGTCTCCTCCTGCAAACTTCTCCTTTTCAGTCTTTCTTCCTCTCACAACGGGGATTGCCAAGAGCTCTTCATATACTCGAGCATATAACTCAAGGATCTGCAAGACCTGTAACAACATTTATGGCATGTTTATTCAGTATAGGCTTGTCAGTCTACACTATCTCAAACTGTTTGTGAAAAGGACTTCAAAAAACAATAAAATTATGGAAAGGTTAAAGAAGTCAATGCGAGACTTGAGGAAGATGTTCAACAAAAAAGCACTGTGAGGCTGAGCAACATTTAAGTGCAAATGAATTTAGAATGTCGGAGAAGAGTGCTTGAGAGATATACAGTAAACAAAGTGAAAACCTTAAAAATTGATTAATTTCAATCATGACTAATTTTCTATAAATTAAAATTTAACTGTTTATCATACAAAAATTTTAAATAGTAAAATTTTAATAAGCAGTTTTTAAACTCTGTTTACTCTTGGATTAACTTTCTGTTTTCAAACAGGTATTCCACAGCACAAGCCAAACAATAACAACACAGGCCTCGAGAGACACGGGCACAGCAGAGGACTGCTCCTACCTCATCGGCTGCCTCCTCGAAGGTGGCAAAGGCGCTGTGGCCCTCCTGCCACAGGAACTCCCGAGTGCGGAGGAAAGGCTGCGGGTGCTTGAACTCCCAGCGCTGTGGGTGCAAGGACACGGCCAGTCAGTAGGGGAAAATCGCCGTTTTTGTTAGCACCTTTACATGACCGATTATCAAAAATAAATACTGTGATCCACAACACTCTGAAAACTACTTTCACACTCAAAAACAGCAAGCACGCCCTAAATTTAGAGCAATGGACACATAAAAATGGCGACCGACTAAAGCACCCGTGCACCTACCACCACATTGCACCACTGGTTGAGCCTGATGGGCAGGTCTCTGTGGGACTGCACCCATTTTGCATATGCAGGATACATTACTGAAAGTCAAGAAAATATAGACACTTATGATTTGATTTCCTCCTTAAGGCTGACAAGAGTTAAATTTGCAATGTAATTAATATGAATTAAAGTATGTTTGCTCCAGTACCTGTGATGGTTCACTGAATGACATCATTACCTAGTCTATCAATCACAACCCTGAAGATAGACAAATCTACCTAACAGGATCACACTTTGTGTGCTTCACCTATTTTCATGTAAGTGTTGATTGTTTCCATGTTCTATTTGGGCGAAGACTAGTATATTCTGTGTTCTATGTAAAATCATTTCAATTCTTCATCTTCAATGTTTAATTCTCTCCTTTGGCTTACATATATCATTATCAAATTTAGAGATGTCAACGTTATTCCTGAATTCAGCTATGTATCAGAATCAGAATTTGTTAGATTCACAGATTACCCATCCAATGAAGAACAAAATGCCAGGAACTATGACTTGTCTACAATGTACAATCATTAAAACAAAACCAATCTGGTATGAGAAAAAAACCAACAAAACCAAAAAACAACTAGAGTTCTAATTTCAAAAGCGCAAATACAAAGACGCACTAGAAGTATTAGACAGTGAGCACGCTAACATGAAGACAGGTAATCACTGTAGGACGCCACCGAGCCCAAAGTCTCAGACCCCGGTGGCACACCCAATCACTAAGTATAATTCCAGGAAAATTATCTCATCAACTGATGGCTATCTCTGCCTTCCCATGGCAGGAAAACTACACAACACAGCCACATGAAAGCACTCTAAAAACCCTAGGGAAGGTGAGCGTGGTGGTGCACACCTTAATCCCAGCACCTGGGAATCAGATCTCTGTGAGCTCAGGTTAGCCTGACCTAAATACCAGGTTCCAGGTCAGCTAGAGTTGGATGTGAGTGAGACCCTGTCTCAAAAACAAACAAAAAACTCTACAGGAATATAAATCTAAATGAATATCATTTGCAATTTTATAATCAATCTCAAGAACGATCCAATACAATTCCCTCTATAAAGTTGTAACTCTGAACAAAAATAGATGCTATTTAAAAAAGAAAAACACCTTTCAGCCATAGCAGCTATCTTCCAGTAACTTGCCAAAATGATTCTCCAGGCTTTTTAGGAAACATGGCACTGTCCCTTTATCCACATACATGTGAAGCCAGAGACCATTCCCTATGAATTCATGGCTTAGTGTACAAAAAATAAATAAAGGACCTAAAACAAGTGTTTTTCTTTAAAAAGAAGATGGACACAGAGACTTACATCCTACTGATAAAGAACTCTGTAACTAAATGGCTTAACATAAAATGTACATAACTTAAACTTTCACTCTGCCTTCATCTTTCAGTAAATTCTGTTTTCAGGAACGAGTGTAAGCATGAGAAACAGCGAGACTCAACCCCAGCCCTAACAGCTCAGTGAGCTTCTCCAGTGCTCCAGGCCGCTCTCACCTGTTTCACTGGTGGGTCGAATGGCAATTGGCTCTGCCAACTCTGTCTTACCAGATCTTGTCACCCAAGCAACCTGGTAAGATAGAAAGGATGGTGGACATGGTGTTAGTGGCGTTTTTTGAAGAGCATAAGTATATGTCAACTTTCAGGTTTTCTCAGTGTCAACTAAAGAGTGCAAACTCTCGCTGCTGTCATCAGGAGGGAATGGACAAAGTCATTCAGTTAGATATGTGACGAACAACTAAACTTGCCACAGAACAGAGGAAGCAGGACATTATAAAGAGGAGGAATACCCACATGTCTCTGGTTGGTTGTTAACTCTACTGAAGATATACAGGACATTATAAAGAGGAGGAATAGCCCACATGTCTCTTGTTGGTTGTTAACTCTACTCAAGATACAACTCTGAGTTTACAAGAGAGACCACAGAAAGAAAAGCCAGTCTTTTCCAGTGTACCTCAGGGGCAAAGTCATCGATGTGACTCTTCTCCTTCTCTAAGGCAGCCTGCGACACAAAGATGGGGAAGTAGCAGTTCTCAACTCCGAGTTTCTTGATCTCAGCATCAAAGAAGTCCTTAATGGATTCCCAAATGGAGTACGACCAGGGACGGAGAATATAGCAGCCACTCACATCATAGTATTCAATCATCTCTGACTTTGTGATGACCTTTTAAGAGAAAGACCTGTAAACTGAACCAGTATTCTAGTGCAAAGGCAAGAGCATGTGGTAATTAAAGTTCCTATCTGTAGAAACAGCAAACACTGTCATTTATTTATTTGTTTATCTTGGTTTTTTAAAATGGGGTTTCTGTGTAGACTAGGCTGTCCTAGAACTCAGAGACCCGCCCGTCTCTGCCTCCCAAATGCTGGAATTACAGGCGTGTGCCATCTTGCCTAGCTTGGAAACACCCTCCTTAATGTGCAGGAGAAACATACTTTCCTACATGCAGCAGCAACACACAACAGGACTCTAAAGTCTGCAGACTTCCCACTGAGCTGCACCCTTAGCCTTCTTTATTTTCAGTTTTTATTTTGAGACAGTTTCACTATGTAGGCCAGCTAGCCTGGAACTCAAGCTCTCCTGCCTTCCTCTTCCAAGTGTGGGGTTACATGCATGTGCCACCACACCTGACACGACAGTTATTATAATGGGCATCATGGGAGATGGCACAGGCATAGGTACAATGTCTGCCTTGCACCGATCCCCAGACCCCTAAAATGTCAAGTGTAATGGTGTGAGATGTGCACTTGTAATTTCAATGCTAGGGAAGGAGGGAGAGCAGAGACAAGAGGGCTTTTGGGGTGCACTGGTCGGCCAGCCTAGCCTAATTGGTGAGGCCAGGTCAAAGAGAGACCTTATCTCAAAGGAGGTGAATGACTTTTCTAAGGGTAACACCCATATGCATTTATGCACATGTGCCCATACACATACAAATGCACTTTTTGAACACACACACACACACACACACACACACACACACACACACACGTGCACATGAGGAAGGGGGAGAAATCACATTGTTAGGCCTACCTTTCTCCCTAGACTTTAGAATCTGAACAAAAAGCCAACCTTGAGAATATTAACATAAAAGCCCACTGAAAGCATACTCACTTGCGAGTACCAGTCGGCAAGATTTTCTTCTTTTTTTGCTTCAAGACCCAATCTGCAGACATGCAAAAGGAAAAATGAATCCTTCATTTTCACCTGCTTTTTAGTTTGTGTCTTAGTCTGCTTTCTATACTGGAGAACAAGTCATCTAGAGAACAGAAGCTTACTTGACTCCTGGTGCAGGCCTCGGTCTCGTGGGTGGAGAGGGCCCTCTAGGGGCATAACTTGTGCTGGCGTGACACAGCAAGGTACTAGGAAGCTGCTAGCTTGGGGACTCTTCCTTTGTTTTAATTAACACCATCACTGGACCCCATTTCCTCGACCTCAGCTCATCTTAATTGCTGCTGCAAAGGCTGCACCTTTACATCCTATTCTTCACGTCCACACCAACGGGGCACTAAGTCCCCAGCATACACACTATGGAGTACATTCAAACCACAGCAGGCTGAGCTGAGAGTAAGACTCTAAGCTCAACAGGGAGTTCTTCATTTTCAGTCATTTTTATATTGACTTCTTTTTCTATTCATTCCCACAATGATGCTTTTAATCTAGAAAGCAATTCAGTCTTTGTTTTTTTAACACAGGGATGTTTTCTCTATTTAGCCCCTGCTTGGCTATAACTTGATATATACATCAAACTGGCCCACGCTTGGACAGTTTTCTTGCCTCTGCCTCTGAAGTACTGAGATCATGGGCATCATCACACCTGCCCAGCATCAAAACAGCTTTGCAAAAGTTGGTCAGCTGTTGTCCATGAAAATTGCCAAGGATAAATCTGTTTAGAACTATGATTTTTAAAGAAGACATTTATTTATTATAAAATTCTTTTTCAATTAAAATATATTTGGCAAAAACAAAGTCTACTCACATATATTCTCTACTAAAAAAGCTTTTGTCAATCTCAACACAAGTGATATTAACAACTAAAAAGATCAGTGTTGCCAAGCAATGGTGGCACATGCCTTTAATCCTAGAACTTGGGAAGCAGAGGCAAGCAGATCTCTGTGAGTTCAAGGCCAGCCTGGACTACACAGTGAGTTCCAGGACAGCCAGGACTGTTTCACAGAGAAACCCTGTCTCGAGGAAAAAAAAAAAAAAAAGATCAGTGTCTCACCAAAGGTAAAATATAAAAAGTAATAAAGACAGCAGCTACCGACCATACAGATAAATGAATATTCACATATAAGTGTATACACACCTATATTTCATACTAAATAGAAGATGTAGAGGTGGAAGTTTGTAAAAATAAACAACATTTAAATTAAACAAACAAACGCAACAAAACCCCAACTAATCCAACGCTGGAACTGGGGACTGAGTAGGACACTTGCCTAGAAGAGAAGCCCCTTTTGTTCAGTCCTCAATCCCCCCTCCCCTGCTCAACCTCTACTCTGCAATATGCTGTGGGATGTTCTGTATGGCAAATGTGTTGCTAATAAAACACTGATTGGCCAGTGGCTAGGCAGGAAGTATAGGCGGGACTAACAGAGAGAATAAAAAGAGCAGGAAGGTGGAAGGAGACGCTGCCAGACGCTGCCAGCCACCGCCAGGACAAGCAGCATGTAAAGATACCGGTAAGCCACGAGCCATGTGGCAAGGTATAGATTTATAGAAACGGATTAATTTAAGACATAAGGACAGTTAGCAAGAAGCCTGCCACGGCCATACAGTTTGTAAGCAATATACATCTCTGTGTTTACTTGGTTGGGTCTGAGCAGTGGTGGGACTAGCAGGTGAAAAAGATTTATCCTGACCGTGGGCCAGGCAGGAAAACTCAAGCTACAAATGGCGCCATAACGTGGGGCAGGAATTTCCACTTAAAACCTGAGAAAGCGTAAAAAGAAGATTCTAAAACGGAGCTAAAACAGCTTCCTAGTTGTCTTTCTCAAGTTAGCCGCAGCCTGCGGGCTTGAGCTACTGTATGGTGGGTTCCTGGCGTGCATGTTTGACCTGCAGTATGGCGGGAATGAGGCATCTGCAAGTGGCGCATTAAGCTGCATGGTGGATTTAGCTTTTGCTAGTACAAAATAAAAAAAAAAGAGGTTTCTAAGCTAAACGCTGCTTTGATAGAAGCATAGACCCACGAAGGCTTCCAGAGCGGACGGTAAACGTATCACCGCCATGTTGGGAAGCTGAGGTGGGCGAAGCCAGCAGCCAGAGCACCATTTCAGTCTTAGAAATGCTGCAGTTTAAAACAACTGATTCACAATAAGACAGATGCAGATGGAACAAGACTTTAAATGCTTTAAAATGTGTGTAAAAATGTACGTAGGCTTCAAAGAGAGATAAAAAGTAATATATACAGTTATATAAAGAAATAGACAGTTTTGAAAAATGAAGTCTTTAAAGAGACAGTAAAGGTAGTATAAAATATAAGCCTCGTAAAGATGGATATCACACAGAGAATCTGGATTGTGTTGTCTTTGGGATTTTTAACTGCAGAAAAGCATTTGATCATAAAAGATGTTGAGTTAAACCAATATGTATATTTTAAAGATACCCTGACTTCAAAATTTGGATGTAAGGATATGTTGCTTTGGAAAGGAAGCTCTGATTTTGTTTTCACAGAAAGCCAGAGGCTATGGGTTTGTTCCAGATTAAGATACATCAGGTTTGACCAGCCAAGACCACCTGAAAGGTCTCCGATGACACCATGGCTCAGATGATCCAACATCCAGAACCATTTCGAGGCAACTGGCTCAGACGATACACCATCACAGACTACTCCATAATTCTAAAATTTTCTTTGTGTCCCCATAAGATACAGCGCCCCCCTCCAGCATGAAGCAGTAAGAGAAGCTACGCCCAAATTCCCAAATTATATGTAATTTACTTTAAGGTTAAAACCTTCCTTTTTGAAAAAAAAAAAAAAAAAGGGGGGAAGTGCTGTGGGATGTTCTGTATGGCAAATGTGTTGCTAATAAAACACTGATTGGCCAGTGGCTAGGCAGGAAGTATAGGCGGGACTAACAGAGAGAATAAAAAGAGCAGGAAGGTGGAAGGAGACGCTGCCAGACGCTGCCAGCCACCGCCAGGACAAGCAGCATGTAAAGATGCCGGTAAGCCACGAGCCATGTGGCAAGGTATAGATTTATAGAAATGGATTAATATAAGATATAAGAACAGTTAGCAAGAAGCCTGCCACGGCCATACAGTTTGTAAGCAATAGAAGTCTCTGTGTTTACTTGGTTGGGTCTGAGCGGCGGTGGAAAAGAGATTTATCCTGACCATGGGCCAGGCAGGAAAACTCTAGCTACAGCAATACTTCTTCCCTCAAAGTCTCACTGTTAGTTGGCCATGGGGTGTGCGCACCTATAACCTCAACAGGAAGGCTGAGGCAGAAAGACCGAGTTCAAGGCAGGCCTGAGCTACACAGGAAGACTCAGTCCCCCACCAAGAGATGAAATGACCGAAAGATCTCTCTGCCTATTAACTGTGTTCTGTAAGAAGCACATGTTTTCCCATTTGCAAGCAAGGCTTTATGATCTTAGATTTATAATGTATTTACAATTTCTCTCTTTTCTCTATGTGAAACTGAGGGCTACACACAGGCAGTCAGAAGGTGAAGGGAAGAGAGAGGCTCTAATCTCTTGTCTAACGTTCTATACATTTACTGAATGCTAAGTCAACACATATAACCAGGAGGAGCTGCTGCTGTATTCTCTAAGGAGATAGTACATGAACATGAGGGGCAGTTAAACTTGATATTCAGCTGAAGAAATCTAAAAATTGAACTACCTCAGTAATAGCACTTCCTTCTAGGAAGCCATGACAGGAAGCCCGTCACAGTATTTTTAACCTGTACTTCTGGAAGGAGAGTTGCACTGTTCACACAGACAAGGAAACACTGAAGAGGACATACAATCTACTGTCTGGTCCTTAAACCAGCTGCTTTATATTTAAACTACCAACTTCAAAATCCTATTGGGAACAAAATTCTTATTTACTTCTTATGACAAACTTTCATTTGAAAAGAGGACAACCCACAAAGTAATGTGTATTTAAGCGTCACTAGTTCAGTGCCCCTTACCTAGTACATCTCGGATCACAACTGCTCCCTACTTCAGAGCTTTCTGCACGCAGCACTGTTTGTCTAGACTCCAAAGGCTGAGCACCCCATAGGCTCAAAGTGTGAATGTTTGATTCTCAGTTGGTGAACTGTTTGGGAAGGATCAGGAGGTGTGGCCTTGTTGGAGGGGGTGTGTCCCTGGGGGTGGGCTTTGGGATTTCAAAAGCCCATGCAGGCCCAGTCTCATTCTCATTCTGCCTACAGATCAGATGTAAGCTCTCAGCTCCTGCTCAACGCCATGCCTGCCTGCCTGCCTGCCTGCTACCATGCTCCCTGCCAAGGTGGTCACAGACTCTCCTTCCTTCTGTAAGCTGCCTTGGTCGTGGTGTCTCATCACAGCAACAGAACAGTGGGATAGATACTCGACCTGTGACAGTGGTGACAACTCATCTCCATGGCGGAGGAAACACAACACGTGAGAAAGTACAGGACTTCTGAAAGCGAGCAGATGATGTGCTACCTGTATTAACTTAATAGATGTTATCTACTGACACCAGAGTATGAGCACTCTGCCTTGATGATAGTAAACCAAGACCTGCTTATTTTAAAGACAGACTCTTGGGAACTGAATTCACACAGAAACGGTTAGTACCTGGTCTGTTTCTTCGGCCCCTGCCCTTCTCCCGCTCCACTCGATGACAGCCCACTGCCCTGGCTTTTCGAAGACTCTTTCCCTTGGCCGTCATTTTGTTTCTGAGGCTTATTCTGCTTTTCAGATTTATTTTCTTTTTCTTTCTTCTTCTTATCTTTGTCTTCAGACCCAGTGGCAGACACAGGCTTATACTCAATTCCTGTCAGTGACTTGTACTGTGCCTTCAGCTGAAGGAGTTCTTGTACAGCTGAATCTATTTGATCCTTCAGTGTAACAAAGGAGGACAGAGAAGACAACATACAGTGAAAATTACTGTCCTGGCATACGTTAACAAATAACACACCCAGATTTACGAGGCTTACAACAATTAATTAAGGGCAACAGATATAGACACAAAATGCTAAAACATACTAAGGAAATAAAGAATATAAAAGGACAACACTAGAAACAGGTGATCTACGCAGAGCACTGTCTAACAGCAGTCCCTAGCTACACATGGCTATGTAAATAATAGAAAGTAGGACCACACATAGCAAACCCACACTGACCTTAGAGGCTTTTTCCGCTTTGAGTTTCCGGACTACGTCTCCTTGACAAGCCACTCTGTCAAAGAGCACTTTAGCTTCTGGTGTCTCCGGACCAGCAGGCTCAGAACTGCTCACAGAACTTGAATGTGACTTCTGAGATGCTGGGGGCTGACCAGGGACATACTCCTTCCCAGTTTTTTCTTTATACTCAGCTTTCAGGGACAGTAAGCATTCTACAGCTTCATTTACTTTAGCCTGAAAATAAAGAGGAAGAGAAGTATTTCACATCTATAAATATATCAATGTCATTTCAAAGTCTTTAATCATTATCAAAGTATACTCAACCATTTACATCCAGAGATCCAAGCATTCAAAGACCAAAAATATTAGAAAAAAAACTGTATCATAAAAAATTGGGCAAGGAAAGAAAAACTTGGACTAATAATTTCTTTCTAAAAGCCTTTCAAAGACTCGGTTGAATAAAATATACTTTCTATATTAAAAGATGCATGTGGCAAAACACTGCTCTATTCTGAAAATATACAGATGTTTCATTATTTCCTAAACAGGACGAATATTTACGTTATATTAGGTACTGTAAGTAATCTCGAGAGGATTCTAAGCACACAAATACATAGAAGGAAATGAACAGACAATATGGAAATACCACACTACTTTATATAAGGGATTATGCACCCTTTTGTTTTGTTATCTGATCGAGTTCTGAAACCAGTCTCCACTGACCACTTCAAAGACTAAAAAGAAGTGACAAAGTATGTTGAAGTGTAGCAGAAATCTTAGATGGTCTTATTAGTAAAATCAAACCTGAGGCCAAGTATTGGGGTGAACACTGGAAGATCAGAGAACCAGAACAAGCCACAGCTATCTCACCTCACCAATTCCTCAGCTGATCCTGTTTCCTCAGACTGGAAGCCTCTGAGTCCTCATCCAGAATGAATCTCAGCTGAACTGCTGCTAGAAGCCTGAAAGCTTAACCAGCCAAATACCTCTAGTTTCTGGTCTTCACACCTTATATATCTTTCTGTTTTTGCCATCACTCCCTGAGATTAAAGGCGTGTGTCACCATGCCTGGCCGTTTCCAATGTGGCCTTGAACTCACAGAGATCCAGAGGGATTTCTGTCTCTGGAATGCTAGGATTAAAGGTGTGAGTGCCACCATTTTCTAGCCTTTGTATCTAGTGGCTGTTTGTTCTCTGACCCCAGATAAATTTATTAGGGTGCACAATATTTTGGGGAACACAATACCACCACATTGAAGTCTTAAGTTACATGCATACCTGCATATTTTAATATTTGATAATTCAACATAAACAGAAAAGTTGACACCCTCAGCAAGGAGACATCTGATACTCTACCACAGAAGATAGCAGTAGAGGGAAAGGACTCAAGCTGGAAGCCTGACATCAAAATGCACCACAAATCAACATCTGATCGAGAAACTCAGTGAAGAGAGTGCCTCATGGATACATCACATCACTGCATAGGGTAACAGAGCCAATGCAACAGGAGTGAGGGAGTACACCCAAGACAAGCCCACAGCCATGCAGGAGCAGCACTAGAGCAACCTCAAGGAACCTGCATCCAGGAGATAACAATTCACATCTTCTTGAGTTACTTTGTTTTTCTGCCTGTAGAATTTGCAGTCTATCATCCCAAGAACAACAAGGAGGGAGTAAATACAAAAGGAAAATCTAGGTGTGTTGGTAGACATTCATAATTCCAGACTAGGGAAGCTGAGGCACAAGATCCTGAGTTCAAGGCCAGCCTGGGCTACACAGTGTCACCTTGATTCAGGAAAAAGAGGGTTGGGGAGTGAACAAAGAAATTAGAGAAGGCTGTCTGTATTCCCAACCTGACTCTCGTTGCTATTACTTTAGAATTAAGGGCTTTTTCCCAATAGAATTTCTTAAGAAAAAGGTCACAGTTAAATGAAAAATGAAAGAGAAAGGGAATGAGAATTCAGGGAGAGGGACAGAAGGAAACAGAGGGGAGGGCAGAATAAAGAAAGGCAAGTGCACCATTAGCTAAAAGAACGAAAATGTGGAGAAAACAAGGGATACCCTTGGAAATATGTCTACAAAATACTTTTTGAAATAAGTTCCAATGACCTGACTTAGACCCAGGAGAGAACTGACTCCCACAGTTATCTCTGACTTCCACATATGCCCTACATTCTCTCTCTCTCTCTCTCACACACACACACACACACACACACACACACACTTAAACATTCACTTGAGTTTGAAGTCAAATGACACAGTTACATAAGGAAAAATTCCTTCTTTGACAACATAAATTTGAAATATTATAGAAGAGAAAATTAAGGTAAATAATCTATTACATTATTGAATACTCTATTCTACCAAGATTACATGTATAATACATACTTCCAAAATAAGAGCAAAACTCTACCAATCACTATGCAAATTTCCCTGATGACTTAGAAAGTACCTAAGGTTCTTGAGGGAAATTAGAATTATTAACAAAGAAATGTGTCATTTCAATGCATATTTACTCTACGCCAGATGCCATGCCAAGTGTTTCATAAGGATTGTCTTGCAGCACATATCAGAAACTAAGTGCTTGACCCACAGTGACATGGGAAGAGGTAGACAGAAACCATATCCTGTGATCTTGACTACAATCTCCATAGCATCACAAGTGCATGGAACAATGACCTGAGTGTGCGTGAGGGGCTCGCTAGCCAGACAGTCCAGCCAAAACAGTGAGCTCCAGCTTCAGTGGATCCCTGTCTCAAATAATGAGGTCGACATAGACAGAGGAGGCCTCCTCAAGTCAACATCTGGCAAGCACACACCTTCACACACATGCACACTATACATGAACACACATATTTCCTATCACTTGAGTGTGTCTCTGGCAGTACATAAGGTACAACTAAAGGGTGAGAAAAGTAAGCTTTTAAATTGCTTTTGGGTTAAAAAGAGTTTGCTAAGTGAAACTGTATGATGTACTTACTTCTTGGAACAATATACAACACCCAGAGCTAATAGATGTTAAATTCTTAATGGACAAAGGCTGTTTTGAGCTTATGAAATATGGATTACACACATAAAATTTTACATAGTTATCAATATGGACTAATAATGATGTAAACAATCCACACAAAATTTCTTAGGTTTCAGACTGAATCTGAGGAATGCAAAACTAAACCTAAAATTATAATTCAAGATTGGGAGGTGAAGAGAATGGAGAAAAATACAAGTGCTCATCCGGTCTCATTTAGAATGCAAATACATGAAAAGCTATTTCTGCAGCAGCCACTAGATGGGAGCATTTCAACATGGAGAATGGAGGGAACATCAAATAGAAAAATCTAGTTCCCTTAGCTATTTAAATGCAAGGAGAACTTTTTAAAATAGCCAGGACACGTCAAATTTTCTCTCTAAAAAAATTCACCTTCTCTCCTTAGCACATGCAATATTTACACACAACAGTACTAAACAACTCCCCAGAGCAGAGGTTTGCACTTGGTGGGTAGGAGGGGATGGGAATCATAACCAGTGATGTTTCCAGCTGAAGGGAACGCTGAAGCTTGTGGTCCATGTTTAGAAGATATTGAAACTAACAAAAGATGGCAGGATTTTAAAAAATAGTATCTTCTAATTAGAAATCCGTGCTTAGTTGAACTACCAAAGCCTGTAAGAAATAGCTCCAGAGCAGTGGAACAGCAGTGCACGGAGCCGAGAATTAGTTTGTAAAAACTATTAGCAATGTAAGTCTTCAATACCCTCTGCTCTAAGGCAGGGATCAGGCTCTGTGAGTCTAAATTTCAACTACCCAACTCCACACCTACAGCACAGAACAGACATAGACGACACAGACTACCCAGTATGGCAGGCGGTGTTCCAACACTTCATAGTTTGCTAAACTGGGCTGTAGAATCTAAAGCTCAGTGCTTCATAAAGTCTTTGCCATGTTATGGCTGCTGTATTAAAAAAAATCATTCGGACACTAAATACATAAGGAATAAGTGTAATTTTTCTCAATTTTAAAAAGAGCCATCTGTGCTCATACTGGACCTGGAAGGATCAGCCATAGCCTCGACATGCAGAATGATGGAGTGTGTGGACTTGTACCTGCCTCTGAAATGTTGACTGTCCTTCGGTTCATGTTCATCCATCCACTGGACCCCATATCCCACCTATCCCTCACTCTCTCTCCTTCCTTCCCATCCATCCTTCCCCTCTCTGTTCCCCGAACTATGTCTTCTTCCCTCAGCTCCACTTGCAACCACATCACTGGTGCCAAGGATCACACATCCACTCAGGCTGATAAAGTCTCACAGCCAAGTTTAATGACCAGTTTAAAAACCTATACTATTTTCATTGCTATTCGAAAGATGGGTGAGTCAACATGATTCTACTCTGTGATTGGCTAAGGCTGCTGATGGCATGTCTCAAAGGACTTTTGACCAGAAGAAATCAGGAATACTTGCCAATATAAACAAACAAAAACAAAAGCAAAACAAAAGAAAAACCCAAACCCAGGCATGGTAGCTTTTTTTCAATACCTGGGCCAGCAGCACCAGCACCACCTGAACAACTATTTGGACATGCATTATGAGGGTTACTCTTCATTGCCAACCTAAGTGGACTTAGAATCACCTAGGAGACACACCTTTGGATGTGTCTATATGGTGTTTGCACAGAGAATTAACTGAAGGAAGTCTGCTGAGATGGGCAGCACCATCCACCGTTAGGGGCCAAGAATAAATTAAGAGAAGGAAGAGGGAAAGCCAGATCAGTGCCTGCATTCTCCTTTCTCTGTGTCCTAGTCCACCAAGGCGTGAATAAATTCCTGTCCCCACTTCTGTGAGACACTCTTGTCTCCATGCCTTACCCATGATGAACTACAGTACCTGAACTGTGAGTGACAATATAAACCTTCCCCCTTATACTGCCTGTTGGGTTATTTGGTAAGAGATGAGAAATGTAACTAATAATACAAAAGACACAGGGTATCTCTCTGCACACCCTGGACTTCCTGAAGCTTAAAGGAAAAGAGGCCACATGGTCCTTGTGTTTCAACAAGACTTCTAAAGCTTCTAATGCATGTAGGGCTAAGAACCGGAGTTCCACAATCAAAATGCCCCTTTGTGAACTCTGCCATCTGTAAAAGGCTTCTCTTAACTCAGGAATGTATGTGTGTGCTATGCTGGGGCTCAATCCAAGCTTCACATCTACTAAACACAGACTCTCAACTGAGTGATACCTCTAGGTGTGGTGGCCTATACCTTTAATCCCAGCACCCTGGAAGCAGAGGCAGGCAGTCTGTGAGTTCAAGGCCAGCCTGATGTATATAATAAGTTCTAGGACAGCCAGGGCTACATAGAGACCTTGGTTTTTTTTGTTTTTTTTTTTCCTTAAAAAAAAAAAAAGAGCCTACAAGGAATATTTTAAATATCCTTTATGAATTGTCTTCTCCTTCCCCATCACTCTTGACTATAAATACACTCATGCCACAAAGTTACAATGAGTCTGTCTTGTTTCCAACGCCCCTCACCTCCATGAACTGAGGGATCTTTTTTCTTTAACATTTAAATTTCTTTTTCCTTTTAAAGATTTTCCTCTTAATTATGTGTATGTATGTAACTGTGTATAAGTATGTGCACACGAGAGCAGATGCACACTGAGATCAGAGAGGAAGCTGTGAACATCCTGATGTGGGCACACTGGAAGCCAGATTTGGATCATCTGTAAAAGCAGTGTGCACCTTTAACCACTGAGTCACCTCTCCAGTCTCAACTGTGAGTTTATTTTCTGTCTTGGCACACAGCAGGCAATAACTGTTCATTTACAGGGAGCCTACATATTGTTTCATGGGGAGAGGGGGCTGTGTTCAAACAGAACTCACAGGCTTGCTTACAATGTACTCTTGACTCCAACATACTGACCTTAGGAGCCTTTTCAGCTTTCAGCTTGCGCACCACTTCCCCTTGGGCAGCAACTTTATCGTAGAGAGATGTGTTTTCCACAGTGCTAGATGGCGACTTAGTAGAAACACTCTGGGTTGCTGCAGTGGAGGGGTTCCCAGGTTTATACTCCTGCCCAGTTTTCTGTTTATATTCAGCTTTTAAAGCCAAAAGCTGTTTCACAGCTGCATCTATATCTTCCTTTGCTGCTTTCTTGGCTTTCAACTCACGAACCACCTCTCCCTGAACCGCCACTCTGTTGTAAAGGATGGAGGAATCCTCAGGTACAGCACAAGTATTACTCACAGCAGGCACTGGTCTTTCTTTAGAAGCAGAACTTGTCTATGGATGCAGAAAACCAAGAGTAAAGTATTAATCCATGTCAAACAGTCTCACAAGCTTGTATCAAACTTACTATTTCATCATATTTTGTAAAAACTTTTATTTCAATTCTTTCAAAAGCTCAGATGAATCAGCTCACATCTAAAAACCTTATCCCCACAGAAATGGCAGCAGCAGCAAAGGAAAGGTAAACAGATAGTCACTGCAGCATTCTCATCATAGGAATACCCAAGGGAGGTAAGAGGACTCCATAGGAACCTGCCTCTTTCTCTTTAGAAGACCAAAAGTATAATGCATTCATTCAGGTCAAGAATAAATCACTGCTGGGCTAGAAGATCTATTCTGATTTAAACTGGATACTAATTGCTATTTATTTATTGGTCATGTTGGTCTAAGAACTAAATGTTAAGAATCTCTGGGTAGATATTATTTGGTACTTTCTTGTACCACACGGTACCTGGTGGAGTAAAGAGATTTACTGTCTAGTGTTAAATATTTATTCAGGTCAGGCAGTGGTGGTGCACACCTTTAATGCCAGCACTTAGGAGGCAGAGTCAGGTGGATTTCTGTGAGTTCAAGGCCAGCCTGGTTTACAGAGCGAGTTCCAAAACAGCCAGAGCCACACATAGAAACCCTATCTCAAATAAACAAAATAAATAAGTAAAAATAAATCACCATTACCATACATACCAGAAATGTAACATAAAATAATTATGTATGTTATTATAAAGGTTAAGTATTTTTAACCCATTTAGACTGATGAGAAAACAGAAATTAATCTGTAAAAAGTCATTCAGGGGGGCTGGAGAGATGGCTCAGAGGTTAAGAGCATTGACTGCTCTTCCAGAGGTCCTGAGTTCAATTCCCAACAACCACATGGTGGCTCACAACCATCTGTAATGAGATCTGATGCCCTCTTCTGGCCTGCAGACATACGTGCAGGCAGAACACTGTATACATAATAAATAAATAAATCTTTAAAAAAAAAAAGTCATTCAGTATTATCATTAACATTTTTTAAAAGTTGAGATGTGTCATTTATTTATTAGCAAAGAATTCACTGAGATACTCTGAGAAAATCAGATGTGATAGCATACACTTAATATCCTAGAACTTGGGAGCTGAAGCAAGAAACACACACACACACATACACACCATGCATCAATAAGTCCTAGATCAGACTTCAATTTTGACAGTAACAGTCTCTTACTGGAGGCAAATACCTTCAAGGATCATCAAAAGGAAACCATTAAGACTACAGAAATCTCTCACTACAATACTGAGTACAAATAAATACCAGTCAACTGCATTTGAATGGTCAACTGCACTTCAATTTGTTTTAGGGTTTGTGGTTTCAAAGCATATCCATACATTCTTTGAAATTCCTCCCACCTAGAAGTGCGCATCTGCTGCCCTGAATCTGGGCAGGCTTAGAACTATCTTCCCCATAGTACAGAGCAGACTTGACTCTGTGAGACCTTCCAGGCTACAACCATAAAGGCCATGCTGCTTCTCCTTTCCCTACTGAACACACACTTCTGATATTTGTTGTTTTGCTTCTTTTCTTCCAGACCCTCACTTCTGGAGGTCTGAGCTGTTACCCTAAGTAGCCTCCCTACCATGACACTACCATGCTGGAGGCCATATCCACCACAGAGTCACCATCATGTGGTACCCAGGTGAAGGTATTACTCTGGATGTTCAACTTAGTTTAGCCTTTGATGGTCACAGCTATGATCTAAACGACATCAAGCAAGATATTCAGGGGTTTGTATTGAGCCTATACTCTTTAGTATCGGTCCCATTACTTCCACTATGACAGACACTCAAAAGCACTTACTATGACATTGGTGTCTTTCAGAGAGAATAAGTAAGAGGATGGGTGCCACATGGGACCAGTGAGCTCTCAGAGTTTCTGCAGCCCCTTCAAAGAGGGCCTAGAAGGACACAGCTATTTCATTATAATAGTATACTAAGGTGTAATTGGCCTTTTGTGATCTCATTCTCTTGATGAATGTTCAGTTCAAGTTTTCAGAGGTGCTTAAGTAAGACATTAAAGAGATCTGCAAGCTGGGTATCGTGGCACAGACCTTTAATTCCAGCAGGTGAATCACACTGAGGTCAAGGCCAGCCTGATTTACATAGCAAGTTCTAGGCCAACCAGGACTGCATGGTAAGAACCTATCTCAAAATAAAACAAAACAAGCAACTGCATTTCTCCAAACAACAACAACAACATAAAGGATTTACAAACTTCAATATGACACCTTTCTTTGAACAGCAAGCTTTGTCCTGGCATAATGACATATATCCCTGTAATCCAGCACTCAGGAAGCTGAGGTAGGATTATAAATTCAAGACAAGCATGAGGTACTTAGCCAGCTAGTTCAAGGCCAGCCTGGAATATACTGTGAGATTCTGGCCCCCACACATCCCCCAAAAAACCAAAAAAAAAGTTATTTATGTTAATATGCAACTGGGTTTTGTTATTTTAAGTGAATTAGCAATTTTTAAAACCTTCCCAGTTCACCAATCTGGCATGGTCACTTACTCTTATAAACACTGCATTAGGAAGAAGAGATAGAGGATGGCTAGTTTAAACCAATCTGGGCAACATGGCCAGATCCTGTCTCAAAGAAACTTAAATAAACAAATACTTTTAAATTTTAGTCTGGTAACTACTGACAAATACAAAGCTATGGGAGCTGGAGAGATGACTCAGCGGTCAAAAGCACTGATTGCTCCTACAGAGGACTTGGGTTCAGTTCCCAGCACTAACATGGCCACTAATAACCATCTGTAAGTTCCAGGGAATGATACCCTTTTCTGGCATCTGTGAGTACCAGACACAGAGGTGATTTGGACATACATACAGGCAAAACAACCATACAAAAAAACTTAAATTAAAAAAAAAAAAAAGCTACATAAACAAATCATTTTAAGTATCTAAGGGTCCTGGGCTTGGGATATATAGCTCAGTGGCTGATCACTTACCTAGCATGATGAGGCTACAGAGAAAGAGGAAGGGGCGGGAAAGGAGGAAGCCCAAAGTTTGAAACTGCTGGTATATAATCATTGCACAAAAACAGTTATAAGGATGCTGCCACTTAAACTGTTGTTTCTCTCTTTTTCCTTCTGGGTAAACTCAGAGGTTTTAGTCTGTTCAAATTAGCATAAAGTGTAAGACATACATACTCACTGTAAATAGTGCCAGGCTTTCCTCTCCTAATGAACTATGTCTTCTGTCTTTCCTGCCTCAGGTTATTTATTTACCCAGTCAACCAAAATAAATCTAGAAGTTACTGGATTTTCCTAATTCCACACCCTGAATCCACCTCCTACTTCCTACCCAACCCCCATCCTTCCCTAGCTCTTGCTGGATAAAGTCTGATCACACACCACCAATATAGCCTTATATCATCACACTACTGTCTTCCATGGATCCCACCTGTATAGGATTATCCAAAGGTGTCAGCAAGTTCCCAGCAGCTCTATGGGATACTTTAAGTATCTAAGAGAAACCGAACAATATGCCTGACAAAACACTGTGCTACTAGCTCACAGCAGTTCAGTTTTAACACAAGTGTGTTACATTCCATTTGATGAAACATCTCAGAAAACGCTCTGCTCTGCACAGCTGCTGTATTTAAAAAGCAAATATTGCAAAAATCAACATGGACAGGAAGTAAGCACAGTGTGTGTAATCAGAGTCAAAGGTTCAAGAAAAAATAAAAGTACTAATTTTTTTTCAATTAGTATATCATTTTAAGAATAAATAATCAATATTTAAAATCTTTTCTTCAATTTATTTGTATATTTTTTTCAAACAGCACTAACTAATTAAGACATAAATAATTTACTGGCTTTTTGAGCTTCACTATGTAGGGACTTTTGTGAACTCCTATGGGTGAGGGTCACACTAAAATCCTGAGAGGTTAAAGAACCACAAAAAGGGACATCTGACAAGCCTGGCTATAAAAGACCCCCACCCTACTGCTCTCTATCTGTCACCATCTCCCAATCCACTCTGCATGAAGAGAACAAGACATGCATCTCAATCTTAAACCAGAAAGCTAGGCGGGTTTCCTACCTCACTCCCACAGAGATTATTAAGCAGAAAATATTCACATTCACCATCTAAAAGACAAAGGAGCTTTTCCCACCATCCACACCACAGAAACTTCCTTTTCCTTTTCTCTTTTCAGAACCTTAATGGCAGGAGGGAGCTCTCTCTACAGGGTAGTGTGTGATGGAAAATACAAATAACAAGAATCTTGTTAAAAAATAAAATAGAATAAAAGAAGAAAGAGAGGGTGGGAAAAAAGATCTACTGTAGGAGGTGAGGGAGTCCCCCAGAAATGTTCTGTCAGTCTAGGCTGTCTTAGTTTTTTAGTATAGTAAAATTACATTTTTAAAAAATTGTGTTCTCGCTGGGCAATGGTGGCATGTACCTTTACTCCCACCACTTGGGAGGCAGAGGCAGATGGATCTCTGTGAGTTTGAGGCCTCACTGATCTACAGAGAGAGTTCCAGGACAGCCAGGGTTACACAAAGAAACTGTCTCAAAAAACAAAAGCAAAACAAAACAAAAATCTTCCCAGAAAAGATAATAGAAACAAAGAGCAAAGCACAGAGCAGCACTTGGTGTCCTCTTCAATCCCAGAATCTCAAAGGCAAGAAAAACCACCACCTCTTAAAAAGACATTTCTAAGCCTTGGCATATAAAATTTACAGGTTTCAGAGCTCTCTGTAGGAGTCAGCATTTACCTCCTTTCTTGAGGTTTCTACTTTGGTCTTTTCCTTTGATCCTGATGTTGGCATTTCCTTTGTGTGACCATCAGGTATATATATCAAGATACATGGGGCTTCTTTGCAACTATATGGGCTAAAAAGAAAATAGCCAAAAGTTTATTTGAACAAAATTATCTAAACAGCAATTAGAACTGAATTACTAGATAACTTCAATAATACATAGTTAATGCTTTTCAAATTATAGTGCATTCTTGTGGCAATGCCACTTACCTAAGAGTGGGCCTGATGTTTTTGGTCTCTCCTGTGCTAATGTAAAAGAGGTCTAGTCTCAAGAGAGTAGTCTGAGCTGAGAATCTAACCTAAGTAGTCCTGAACCAACTTCTCTTCTATAGTGAACAGCACAGAGCCACATCAGCTATCATCATCCTATACACACACTGCTTCCAGTATTTCTGTGGGGAGAGGGGCACTGTTTTCAGCATCTCACTGCCTCCAGCACATGATCTTTACCTGCTCACATCTCCTGGGGAACTGCAAGATGTTTCACTCTAGAAATGAGTAAGTTACCAATGTTCAGTGTGCATTGCTTACTAATTACTCAAGTCTGAAATAGTAAGTACAGAAGATCAAATTAAACTGAGCAGGAATTGATCAGAGTGTTTTAATCAAGTTCAACTTTTAAATTATTCACTGTGAGAACTTCAAAGATTCTGTTTAGATGTTACATTTATTTACCTAAAAGACAGCTGGGGTAGGATGCTTGCTTGTGAGATTGTGGGCTCAATCCTCATCACCACCAAACCAAATACAAAAAAGGCCACAAGACTTACCTAACTGGTTCATACGGCTGGTCACATATGAAGAATCCTCTTCTCTGCAGTTGTATGATATCTCCTTTTTTCAAATCCTTAAGGCAGGGGTCCCCTAGCATTAGTTCTTCATGCTATGAAAATGATACAGAACCAAATGTACGTATTCAAAGCAGAGCACTAAAATAACCGTAAACTGTGAGGAACGTTTTAACAGCTGGACTATGCTCACTTAAAACAGAACTGGTTCATTCGGAAAAGCCTTTGCATTGAGTAGGATCCCCATGACATGTAAGAAAATGCTTGTGTGAGAATGCACACTTAATTCCAGTGCTGAGTATTTTGATTGATTGGCTTTGTTTTGCGATATCTCACCATGAAGCCAAATCTAACCTGGAGCTAGCAACCTTCCTTCCTCAGCCCCAGGAATGCTAGGATTACAGGCAAGAACATTCTTCACATTTTTGAAACATAACACTGATGAACCGAACGGCTCTAGGACTTCGTTCATAACCTGACTGGCAGTCCTGTGAAAATAAGCTCCTACCATAGCTATGAAATGCAGTTGGAAGGTACAGCAACACTCAAAGGCTCTATAAGCAGGATCCACAGGTTTTAATCCACCTCTCCTCTTTACTGCATCTTCGAGCAAGCTACTTAACTCACTGTATTTCACCGTCCTTTATAAAATAGAACATTACTCTTTATATCTTTTCTGTCTGTTTGTTTCCACTGATTTTGTTTCAGTGCGGAAGCTGAAACCAGGGCCTTGTACATGCTAGCCTAAAGCTCTGTCACTGAGCTATATATTTGCTTTTTGGGACAGTATGATTCTGTAGCCCAGGCTTGCCACAAACTCATGATCTTCCTGCCTCAATCCCCAAATGCTGGGATTACTGGCACGAGCCATCAGGCCCAAGTACATATTTATATTTAAGTAAAATTTCTATAAGCCCTTTCTATTTTAGCTAAGCAACTGAAACATTTAAAATTTGCTTTTCAAAGGCTGAATCTGTGTAAGAAAGGATGAGATCTGGTTTCTTCGGGTACCTTGCTGTCCTTGTTGACGTACTGCTTGAAGTCCTCGTCTTTCCCCAGCACTGGCTTTGTGATCAAGTGCTCATAAGTGACACAGACTGCTGGAATCGGGAGAGCGTGGGAGGTCTCAGCAAGCCAAGTGATCTTGGTTGTTTTCTTGTAGTCTTTGTTTTCTAAATTCAATTTTGCATCCAGAGATATAATTTTTCCATCTGCATTTCTAGATAAAAAAAAAATCAAAAAGTATTCAAAAGAATGAAAGTAAATGGCTAGAAATGCATTATTCTGTAGTAAGGTGAAAGAAGAATTCTCTTGGAGAAATTCAAATCAAACATCTATCGTAATTTTTTTAATATGTCTGACAGACATTAGTTATATGAATGGAGCAAACGGCTGCCAGTTACTACTAATTTGCTGGGGCACAGGTCTGTACATACCTGCTGAAAAACACAAACACACTTAGGAATTTAGTCACCTGGACTACTAAGCACTATAAACCTGCAATGCTAAGTTAACAATTACAGGCACATATAGGACAATGACCTATAATTAAGATTTCAGAACTTATGTAACTCTTAAACATAGTACATTTAAATAATCTGAAAACCTGTAAAACCTGTAGCACAAAATATTTACTAAAAAGTAAAATTCAGCATTAACATCGGCCAATCTACTTTAAATGTTTAGCTAAAGATAAACTATATAAAGATTACATATATAAATCCTATCCAAAGGATCCTTCATCAATTACTGAATGAGATGCCATCAAAAGGCTCTGAAACAGCCGGGCAGAGGTGGTACACACCTTTAATCCCAGCACTTGGGAGGCAGAAGCAGATGGATCTCTGTGAGTTCAAGGCCAGCCTGGTCTACAGAGTGAGTTCCAGGACAGCCAGGACTATTACAGAGAAACCCTGTCTCCAAAAACCAAAAAAAAAAAAAAAAAAAAAAAAAAAAGGCTTTGAAACAAACTATTGTTTTTATATCTAAACTGGTTCCCAGCACACATAGCAGCTAGGAATCAGCTATAACTCTAGTTAGTGATCATCTGATGCCCTCTCCTGACTTCTGGGGGCACAAAGCACCACACAGTACACATACATTCATGCAAACAAAATACTCATACACAAAAAATAAAAATGCATAAATCTAAAAACTAATGCCTCCATCTGGGCCAATTTACTAGTCAGCAGCACCAATGTCAAGGACACTAGTCAGGGTCTGAATTAGATAATGTTTAAATACATAAAGAAAAATGAAAGACTTTTTCCCCACGTAGTTGAAAATAAACAAAAAACTCTTACTTGTGTATTTTAGTAATGTTGATGTTGCCCCAGTTTATAAATGTGACCATCTCACCCTCTGAGAAAGTCTCTGCATCAGCTCCTTCTATGAAAACCTTGGGACTATACCACACAGGCTTCAAACCAACATCAGGATTCTGAATGATCATAAGAAAAGCAGGATATGAGTTCAGCCACAAACTACTGAGTGCAGAATGCAAATCCTTCCATTCCCCACTGTATTCTTTACCAAACAGTTTCTTCATGATACAGTTAAAAGCTTGTTCTGTTAAATAGGAAGGGCAAGTGTTACCTGAGTTCCCAGTTCTGTTCTTGGAATTTAAACAGTGCACACTCATTACACAGGCACACACACACAGTGCCCTCAAAGCAGAAAATCCACACTCTGAAACCCATCTCTGACCCAGGACCAGTCACTGTAATAGTTACACCAGGTAGCCCATCCGAAATGCTTCTAGTCTAAAGTAACCCTGATTTCAGGGCTAAACGCACAGTAGTTACCCCACAACTAGAACATGGCTTGCAATCCTCAGTCTCACTGCTTTTGGATCAAAGGAGAAAATAGTCATTCTCACAGAACACTATCAGACAGATGCCAACTTAGCAGAAAAGTGTAAGGCTTTTGTGTTTTAGAAGACAAATTTTGAGAAGTACCATGTATGTGTAGGCAGGCAAAATGTCCTGCTCTACAGTGTGGTCACACGGAGAGAGAGGAAGACTTTAAAAGGGACGCCTCTCTCATTTGAGGCTCCTAGCTCCAAATTTTCCAAAATGTCCTGCTCTACACTGTGGTCACACGGAGAGAGAGGAAGACTTTAAGAGGAACACCTCTCTCATTTGAGGCTCCTAGCTCCAAATTTTCAGACGTGAGTGCATAACCTGCAGCAGCTGCAGAAACCAGGAAAAGCAAAACGGGGCATTTCAGGGGGACGGGAATAAGGGAGGGTAAGAGCAGGGTACAAGTTACCTGAAAGTGGAGCTGGGAAAACTGGGGGGAGGGCTCTAACTGTGAGAAGGGACAGAAAGAGGGAGTAAGGATGTCTGAAAAGGTCCTAAGGAATCATACTACATAACTATCTACCTAACAAAAAACCTAACAGCAGGCACTAGAAGCCTTCTTTTGAGTTGTTGGTCAGGTTGTCCTGAAGACTCCGGCATTATTGGTTATTGACTATTGCCTTTGACTGCTGAGCCCCCAGAGGTAAATTCCTATTGCTGTATATACCATACAATTCAGACATGGGGCCCAGTTAGAATGCAAGCTTCCAAAGGAGGGAAGCAATCAACAGGCCTGCCCAGCTATGATGCCTATGAACCACAATAACAAACGGTGTGGCACCACAGCCCCGAAGGTGTATCAGTGGCACGCGTACCTTGGCAGTAACCAACAGCTCTCTAACAGGATGTAAGGTTCACCTAACACATCATTCTGGAAACCGAGCCAACTACATGGTGACAGTGAAGTCATACATCTTAGAGAAGAACCCACAACTGACACTTTACTAACCCAGCCTAAGTCCTAAGTACATTCCAAATGCTTATCCTTGTACCCACGGGTAAGTTAGTTCTCACTCATTCAAGGAAACACCAAGAAAAGCCACAGCCTTGCAGTCTCACCAATACTACTGTCTAAACACGAGCTGAACAAGAATGTCACCAACAGACATGCTAATGTGGAAGAAGGAAAGGCCAGGAGGCCTCAACCACAGACGAAGATCTACAGGCAACTAAGGAATGCTGAGCGTGGGAGAAATAGCTTCCCCAGGAAAGAGCAGGCAGGCAGGCAGGCGCGCGCGCGCGCACACACACACACGCGCACACACACACACACACACACAGAGCAACAATTAATGAAAAAGAGGCCATGAATTTGAAAGAGCAAGGAGGGGTTTATGGGAAGTTTTGAAGAGAGGAAAGGGAAAGGAAAATGATGTAATCTCAAAAAATAAAATAATAAAAAAATTGCAAATATAAGTAGTTCCTAATCCCTCTTGGAGAGGAAAAAAAGGAGCATGACGCATGTTTGCTTTAATTTAGTCTTGTCCTAATCTCATTTTCATTCAGAGTTGAAAAGTAACAATTTATAATAATAAAGTTTACTTTAGTTCATGATGATGAAGAAGAAAATGACTTCTTCATTAAGTTTCAGGACTTTAAAAACAATATGTATTTACTTCATTATTACACTTACTTACTGATCGACAACCATGCATGTGTGTGCGCATGTTAGGGGTCTAATGAGTGGAAGACAAAGGTGTAATGTTAAAAGAGGTACCAGAGCTTCCACACACAGGTAGGAATGTGAACTGGGACACCTCACTTCAGAATGACTCTAAGAAGGAAGCGGAAAGGCCTCCTCACACATTAATAAGCTGTCTCTACATAACAGAAAGTAAGTGCTGACTGAATGTAACAGGTCTGTCATGTGCTGGGCATTACTAGTAAAATCAACTACTTCAGCAAGAAACCCACACAAAGATCTGTTCCAACTGGTATCAAATCTTGACAAATGATATGAAACAGAAAATATCCCCAAACCAGAAGAAAGCACCGTGGCCACAATGCAGGGCGACCTTGGGGTGTCGGGCTACTTCCTTCATCTCCTCCTGCGCGTCTGGGACATTCACTGGGATCACTTCCTTCTTCAGCAATGCAACATACCGGGGAGCCACCGGGTCAATAACCTGCAACAAACATCCTCATGTACATACTGAAATACACAGCAACACACCATAAATAAAAGAGTTACAGCACGGGAATACTAACTGGTTTATTTGTTACTGCATTTACTAATTTTTATCTGTTAATTCTTTCATATTTAGTTTATTTGTTATTTCTTTACTATTAACTGTCACTCAAGAAAAGTTTAAAAAGAAAAATAAAAAAACTAATTACAAACTAATAGACACAGATTTTCTTCCCCAAAATAACTACTGGCAGGTAAAAAGAAACTAAAAAAAAACAAGTCAGAAATATTTTGAAAACAATCTTTAAATCTAGCAGTATTAGAAATGAGGAGACTCCTGTGAGGGTTTATAAATTAAGATCTAAAGGTAATTTGATATGCAGTCTTGCATTGCTGGAGAGACATCCATTTGAAGGGACAGAGACATTAAGAGTTTCAAGTATCACTTCTATAATCAGCTAAGCACCACAGCACCATCCATAGCAGAATAGCATTAGGTCACTATAATAAGGCAACCCTGTAGTTTACCAGAACAAACAAGGTGGTCCTTTTGAGCTACGAGCCACACACAAGGTGGGTCTCTACACTAGAGTAAGAAATCTGAAACACATCTAGTCTCAAGTGTTTTGGAAAAGGGACGCTCAATGTGTATATACACAGAGAAACCATGACATTCCCAAATCTAACACATACTTGGCATGGACAGGCATCCAGTAGGTATCTGCAGATTAGCTGAATGAACAACCTATTCTAGCTCCAAAATAGTAGTAGCCTCCTCTTCTGGAGCCGGTGAAAAGTATCCACTAGTCAGCACAATAGAAGTGGTTAGATACTAAATACCTGGGAGAAAATGAGCACAAGGCAGATGCAGGCCTGGGCTTGTATCTCATACTGGAGGTCCTTGTACAGGGAGGCTGGCTCAGTTAACGGGAAGACCCTTCCTCTAATAAAGAAATGCATGGATGGATGGATGGATGGATGGATGGATGGATGGATGGATGGATGACAAATGTAGTCAGATAAATTCAAGCCTCCAAAATATCTTTAAACAAGCAGTACAAGTCTAAGAAGCTTAATTCCATTCACTGTAGCTAACTTGCTCACCTTCAAAACTGTCAAAAGTGGGCATGGTGGCATACACTTTTAATTCCAGAATTCAGGAGGCAAGAAGATCTCTATGAGTTCAAGGCCAGCCTGGTCAACATAGTGAGTTCCAGGACAGCCAGGGTTATGTAGCCACTGTCTCAAAAAACCAAAAAAGAAAAAAAAAAAAGAAAGAAAAAAAAAAAGGAAAAGAAAAGAAGGGGGGTAGGTTCCATAGCTGGCTAGTAACCTAGGGCACTATCTGCACGGACTCATAGACTGCCCTAGAGAAGTATGATTCAAATGGTCTAGGCGAAATGTGTTTTTTAAAATCATTCTACAAAATTTATCAAGCAAGTGTGGAGAACCATGAATTATTTAAAAAATTGGAGTTCATAGCCAGAAATGGTAGAGCATAACTGTTAATTTTAACTATTTTAGAAACTGAGGCAGGAATATCACTTCAGCCCAGGAGCTGAGACCAGCCTGGGCAACCTAAAGAGGCTTCATCTTAAAAAGGAAGGAAGGGAGGGAGGGAGGGAGGGAGGGAGGAAGGGAGGCTGGAAATTTAAGTCCCTTTTGGCTCTAAAATTATATAATTCTTAAGACTCTGGACCAGTGGTTTTCAAAAGACTGCAAAGAATCTACGATTTCCAAGAGGCCTGAAAGAGCCCCAGAAGGGTATTGCAAGGTGAATCGGAAACGTCCCCAGGTTTATGCTTCAGCACTCGCTCAGTGGCACTGCTAGGATGGCTGTAGAAGACTTGAGAGGCGCCTGGCTCCACGACACAGGCCCTTAGAGGTTATAGCCACAACCTCCCAAGAGGATCACCACCTAGGAACTGGGTGTCCAAACACACGAGCCTGTGGAGGATGTCGCACAAACAAAACACAGCAGGAACAGAGGAAGGAAAGGAGTGGATGATGGTGGTGTAGTCCTTCCTAGACTTCCCATATTAGCTCTAGAGCCCTGACAGCCAGGACCTTCACATTCAAGGGGTGACAAAAGGAACTCCTCTGGGAAAACTGCTGGCTACATGGGGGAGATGGCTCAAGGCTTAAGAGCACTAGCTACTCTTCTAGAAAACCTGAGTTCTATCTCAGCACCCTCAGGGCAGCTCACAATTGGCGATCCGGTGCACAGATATACATGTGAACCAAATACATACCCATAAAATAAAATAAAAATGAAAAAATGAAAACCCTTCAATAATTTTTTTAAGTGACTACATGGAGTTCTTCTCACCGGCCCAGCCAGCTCATCCTACAGGAAAAACTCCTCGTCATTCCTATGCACTCCATTTTGAACAGATAACCCAGATGACATGACACTACTAACACCAAACCCATGGAACATGCACTGAAAGCTATTTGAAGGTCTCTGAAACATGACAGTAAAAATGAGAAATTCAACAGGAAAGGAAGTTAAAGAGATCTATCAAAAAGTAGAGCCAAAAATCAAGAGAGAAAATACAACTGGAGGACCAATGTCTGCACATGTCCAGAGAGGAGAAAGGCTGGGTTGAAGAATATGTGCACTGCACGTAGACATGGGAGAGAGGACAGGAAGTACAGGAGAGAAAGGGAAGCAAAAAAGGAAAAGGATTTACAGTTGCCTGCAACTGCAACACTTGAGAGGCAGACAGAGGCAGGAGAATCACTCTAAGTTTGAGGCCAGGCAGGACTACACATTAGGACTGTCTCAAAAAACAAAGGGGA